>JBCAUA010087061.1:10299-24334 GCA_038406235.1 Peronia verruculata | reverse complement strand
AAAAATACTTGTACATGTAGATCTAGTTCCAATAATTGAGATTTTGGGGATTCTGTCGACTGACTAGAGTTAAAAAACAAGGTTATTTTAAGCATAAATAGAAACTGCACAAATGTAACTGATAGACGTTATCTGATTTAAATTTCAAAAATCTGATTTAAATAAAAAAAATCTGATTTAAATCAATACAATTAAAAAAATCCGATTTAAATAAAAAAAATCGATGATATTGATTTTTTTGAGAAAAATTAAAAAAATCAACAACCCCGACTTATACTTTTTCTTGCTCTCTGGACCTATGCATCAAATAAACCACAAGTGGTATAGTTTGCCAGGAAATGAAATAGGAAATTGTGGGGATTATTGCCATGGATGGTTTCTAAACTAAAATAACAATCTAAATTTTAGAATAGAAATGAAAGCAGGCTTGAAAGTTGATAATTTGTATTGGCCGTTGTTAGGGGACGATACGCCCCCCCTGATGCTTGGCATAAGGGGATCGTGCGCCCCTCAGTGCTTGGTGAGATACAGAGAGAGGGAGATAGAGAGACGGAGCAAGGGAGAAAGCAAGAGTGAGAGAACAAAGGAAATAGCGGGATGAGAGAGAGGGAGGGAGGGAGGGAGAGTGGGGGAATGAGGGAGGGAGAGAGAGACAATTATCTGACCACAAATACAAAGAAATGAATGAAGAATTGTATTGAAAAAGATATATTAAAAAGTTTGTATTGCACACAGCGTTCGGCGTACATGATGTGAATTAACTTAGCAATAGAAAAATGTGATGATATGAGTATGGCTTATAGACGGTTAAAGGAAAAGTGTTGGCCAATATGAACTGACAAAGGAAAAGCAGAGAAATAAAACTGAATGGTATAAATCAGAGGTGAACAAGCTTAACGTATGAATTGATAAATGGTATCATTCTAAGTTAATATATATAATGACAGTATTCTTAAGTCTATGAACTTTACATAAAATGATGACATGAATGAAGTCAACAGAAAAACAAATGAAAAAAAAAGTGTTGGCCCATATGAAACAGGGAAATGAGTTTTATATATGAAACCTATTGAAAGCATTCCACAAACTAAAGAGGGCATGAATCTTTTTGAGTCATTCACACTGTATGCCTATCAATCACTCAAATCTATCAAATCAAATAATTCTGGTGATTCAATTAATTGTCAAAACTTGTGCACAATGTTGGATGCAAAAGAACTGATTTTCTTAACAATAGCAGTTTAAAAAAAAAAAAAAAAAAGGTTGCCCTGATACTGGCAACATACCCCTCATGCCTAATTTTCATGCCTGGTTTTACATGGATGTTTATGTAGAGATATTGGTTTGTTACATTAATTCTTGACATGTGGGCAACATATGTCAGAAAATCTGTAAAAGACAAAACAAAAGTGTTGCCAACTGAATTTTAAGCACGTTTAAAAAATCTGGAGTTTTATGTCACAAGAACCCTTTTATTATGAAGTGCAATATAATTCTATTTTGGGCTTTCAGTGTTTAATAAAAGATCATGAGAATACTTTCTGAAAAGTATAGATTTGATGGTCCCTTATGGAATGCATGCTCTTCTGTCTGGTGATGCATATTTGTGATAAATAATAACAACTGACAGGAGTGAAATAACATTTGAGACGCAACACGACGAAATCAGGCGAGGTGCTCGTCAAACTGAGCTGATTGGAGAAATCATGTGTTTTTCAATGGTGAACAAATTTTTAACGCAATTTTTTTTTTCTTCTCAGAACACTTCTATATCAATCTAACAATTCATTTCAGAGCTCCATTTTCTGAATAGATTGAACAACAGCCCAAAAATTGTAATTTAGTTGCATGGGCTAACAAAGATTAATGAGGATTTACAGAAGTGATCAGCCATTTTCTAACTAAATTCAGCCGCAGCAACGGGTCACCCCATCATCTTTAATTGCCAATATCTCAACTTCTACTTGAGATAGCACAATACTTTTTTCATAAGCTGATCGGGAAATGAATCATCTTTACAGTGATACCAATAACTCCATATACTCAAAATTTGACGAGAACCTGATTTCATCGTGTCGCTTCTCATTTTTCTTTTCATTGGTAAATAAGTAGAAATGAAAGAAATGTAATCCTGAAAACTGAAATTCTTTGCAAAAAACATTATTTATGCCATCATTTACTAGGTTTTAAAATTATCTATAAGACAAGATGAGATCAGCTTTATCTGTCTCCCAAAAGACATGCCATGCACACTTAATGCAGGATAATCAAGGTACATTCACAGTTACATGCATATCTTAGACAAAGTGTCATGAAATGGGGAAGGATTCTTTGTTTGTGTTGGGGTTTAATGGCACATCGGCACAATAATGACAATATTGTGCCAAATACGGTAAGGATACATTTATATGTCAAGAAGAAGAGAGGAAAGAGAGTGGGACAGAAGAGAGGAGTAAGGAGAGAGAGAAGAGATGTCACTCATGGAATGTTGAGGATGGCACTCCATGGGAGACACTGAAAAAATATTTCACCACAGTCAGCATTATGTTGAGTATGACTCAGTCTAAATCAGCACAGACACTCCAGACTGATGTGGCTGCCAGTATCATCTGATGTGACAAATCGTTATCATCAGTTTTCAAATTTTGATCATTGTCAAAGCTTGGAAGCCTTGAGTCATTTTTTGACTATAAAACTTCTTCAAAGTTTAAAATTTATTAAACTTTGTAATCAAGCTTTTTTTTTTTTGTAATAGTATTTCATTTTATAAGAAAGGAAGAGAGAATTCTCTTGCCAAAGCGCTTGACTGCTGAGTTGTGTCGTTTCATGCAAACGTTCGGCGTTCTGTGCCCTCGTCAGGCTCTTGACTGATGTTCATTGAGAAATTGCTGGCTTATATATTGTGTCAGGTCATGAGTAGTGGGGTTTGGGGGGAGGGGGGCGATGGTGTGAGGAGATGCGAAATACTCATTTTACATTGTTTCTTTTTTCTTAAGTGAGTTTTTTTTCATCTTGTTGAATATTTTAAACACATAAAATGTTTTAAAGCTTTTTTTTCTATTCCAATTAAATGACAACAACCAATTTGGTCCAAGGTGTTTTCAAGTGTTTTATTTCACATGAAAGTAATCAGTTTGATCTAAAGTGTTTGTCATGCATTAAAAAAAAAATGTTATTAATGAAGACAGTTGTATTTGTCAATTCAGGATATTACTTTTGTTTTCTCCCTCTAGGATCAGTCACTTGTGTTGATGTTGGCAAACAGCCGTTTGGTGTTTAACTACAGTTTTGAAGTTGATTCTGACTGAAAGAGTGGTGACTTCTTGCACTGTTGCTCCGTGTCGATTTGCACAGCCTCATGTGCAGAGACAGAAAGAGCAAATATGTAACCCAAAAGTTATGAGTCGAATAGTCAGTTGGAAAGCAACAGAAAGCAAACAAAAGACGGATCAGTAGGGTGCTCAAAATTGGGAACAGATTGATTTCAATTTCTTTCTCTGAAATAAAAGTATTCGCTGTTTCAAAGGAAGAGTGATAAATTATTATGTGGAGCTCAATAGTATTGGTATATTGTGACTGTCATTGGCTAGCATACCGAGCAGTGGATATCATATCAACTTACAAGTCTGGAAGTGACTTTAAAGATGTTACAGAACTGGTTAAGGAGGTGATCAACTTTATCGTCGGTGAGGACTATTTATGCCATTTGTACAAAGATGATCAATGTTTGGTGAGGGAGCAAATGATTTGTCTTCATTCTGTGAGTAATGGTGGCATTAGGAACCTGATAATGAAGTCTCACCTGGATTACGGTTTTATTAATGAAGGTGATGAGACACTTAGAAAAAATACTGTGAACAATAATACAAATGATATTGTTCTTTTCCACAGTGGTAATGTAAGTAATAGGGATTCCAAGAGTCGAAGCAGACTGTTGATGATAAAGTCGCAAGAATGTGACCATCATGTGAGAGATTTGGAAACGTTAGATGTTGAGGTAAAATGCTTTTTGCATGAAGAAGCAGTGAGTGATATGTCTTCAGTATCAGACCAACAAGATGACAAAAAGCATCATTTAGTTAATGATGAAAAGTTGCGATCGAAGACAAATGATAAGACGATTGATGACTTGCTTCTGGCTTTAGGTCGAATCACTGTTCTCCTTTTGCGATTTTCTAACTGTTCACAGTTAGATAGAAGATACTGTATGGGTCCTGCTAAAATGACCAAGGTGATAGAAACAGATTTGTCATTATCAGAAAAAAGATCAAGTTCATCCAAGGGAAATAAAACACCCAATATTTGTCTGGAGAATCCATGGGATTCCAAAGACAACGAAATGGTGCCAGAAAAGTCTGCTTTGTGGAATTTGTGTCGGCGAGGTGGAAGTAAGATTACGTCAGTAAAGATCGTAAATCGTGGCAGTAAAAACTCAGGGTTTCCAAATGCAGATTCACAGGTCACCAATGCATTGACCTGCAATGACATAGAAAAACACTTCAATGTCAAGTGTAAACAAGGTTTGAAAGAGATTGCAGAAAGAAGCTGCCAGAATTCTGACATGTCCAGTTTCTCGGATAAAAGCCAAGAGGATTATGAGTTACATAATCATATATCATTCACAGTAGATGCAAAATTGGTCTTAAAGGAGTTGCAACACAATGTGGATAATGCGGATAAATTTTGCAAACATGAAACAAAATCAGGTGATAAAGAAAGATCTTGTGATGAAATGGAAATTGAAAGAAAATCCTGTGAAGAAGGAAAGCCGTGTAAAGATAAAAAATCATGTGACGAATTCCAAGATGAATCTATGAAATCAGTTTTGCCACAGGACATTTCCTCTTCAGAATGGATTAGTCCTGTGACATGTAAGAGTGAAGATCAGAGAGCCAAGTCAGAAGATGAGAGTGTTGATGAAAACGACCCAAAGAAGCTCATCAATCCTCCCACACCTGATCCACAGGTGCCACGACATGAGTCAGATGCAACACAGACTGATGCAGATAAACCAGTGAGGAGTATTACCAATCTTTGCAAATGTTTGCTGTGCAGGCATGAAATGAGGATAGGATACAGTGAAGATTATGAATTTGATGTATCAGCATTGCAAACAGTACAAATACAAATGGATATACTCAAATCTGGAGCACTGATCAGAGACTTATTTTATCTCGATTTTCTCAATTATGATAGCTTTTTTGTTGTTTTACCAACATTTAAAAGAATTAGTGAGATTTCTTTGTCCAGTTCAGCTGAATGGTTCCATCATGGAACATGGAGGAGACATTGGCCAATTGACATGTTAGAGCCAAAAAAAGCTGATCAAGATCAACCAAGTCATCGTCACAGACAACGTTATCAACCAAAGTACATCTATCGCAGACAATGTTGCAAACCAAAGTACAGCTCTCCTCGCAGACATCATGTACACAAGCCAAGGAGTAAGTCAGACTCAAGAAGGGTAGATAAAGGTAAACTAAAGAAGTTCATCTTTCATCATCACAGACATTGTCAAAAGGTGCCAGAGGTTAAGTTAGATCCATCAACTGATAATGAAGATCAGCTGAAGAAGAACTTTTATCATGACAGATGTCATCTACAGAGGCAAAAAATAACTGAGGAAGAACCAAGAAGTGTTGATGCAGATCAACTGGGGAAGAGCAGGCCCAGCCCTTGTCTACAGGTACCAAGGCCTGAGTTAGAACTGACACAAAGCGATGAAGATCAGCAGAAAAAGCACTCTCTACACTTGTTCATATCTCCTCCACTGCTGTCAACGGCTGAGTTAAATCCAAGAACTGTTGATGAAGGCCAGTCAAAGAAAGGCACTTCTCCTGGCAAACTCAGTTCAGATGTAATGACATATGATGAGAACTGTAAGCATTTTGCTGTGTCAGAAAGCCAAGAAGTGCATCAGGATGATCCATGTAGCAATGAATGTAGTAAAGAAAAATTGTGCCTGAAACCATCAAAGGATCATAGCCTGTGGTCTTCTACTGATGAAAACACATCTGCTGAGGACAGTTTACGCTGGAAGTTTGGAAAGCATCGGAAGGCAAAGAAATGGGCTAATCCATACAAAGAGGCACTCTCATGTTCTGATGCCAAATGCTTAAAAACTTTCTCAAAAGATTTCTCACAGTCTTGTCCTTGTCCTGATTGCCTCAGCCGTGATTTGCTGGAGAGACCTCTGGGGTTTCAAAATCACCAGACATTAATGGTTTATCCCGTTCATCGAGGAGGGCCAAATTCATTGTCTGCCCAAAATGCAGATTTGATTCGCTTGATGAACTATGAGGTATTTCGTCTCAGCTCGTTCAGCAACTCGGGTTTTCTAAGAGCACAAGATGTTTGGGTGACCCAGCTAGCTAGGTCAGGTTTCTTTTATGTCAGTGCCACCAGACGTGTGCAGTGTTTCAGCTGTGGTCGTGAGCCTCCTCGCCAGGAGCTTGGGACTTCTTTGGAAGATGTGCATGATGCAACCTGCCAGAGGTCACGGATGAATCGACCCTTGCAGGACTTAATGCAGGGACTGAGCCAGCAGGAGTTGAATAATTACTTTCAATGGTATGGAACGCTAATGCCCAATGAGGTAGAACTGCAGCTTGTGCCCAGTGCGAGTGAACAAAGTGGTCAGTACAGCAGTGGTTATGGTTCTGCCCTGTTTGAGGCGGAAGCAGGTGAAGACTCGGCTGATGCAGGTTTCCAGGAAGGTCTGCGAAATGATCCCACTGTTACCCCAGCCATTGGCTCGGACAGCGAACCTAGTGTGACCCCAGTAGTCGACTCAGAGATGACTCATAGCCAGAGCCTACCTGGCAATCTGAACGACATGTCTGGTGCAGTGGTGAGTGAGGAAAGTTTCTCCCCAGCTGAAAAACTGCAAGTTTTGACCTCTATGACCAGGACTCCTGTGGCTGTGGAGGTCAGCGCCAGGCAGTCTGGAAGATCTGGTGGAACAGATGCTGGCCGGGAGAGCGAGTTAGATCAGTTAGGAGCTGTGGGTGGTCACACTCCAGCTGTCTCTGACCTGACCAAGGCCTCCTATCCACAGTTTGCCACATCTGGGGCTAGGAGAGCCACTTTTTCTGAGTGGGCTCCAAATCACACTCATAAACCTGAGGACCTTGTCAGTGCTGGGTTTTTTTATGCAGGTAATTTGACAGATGTATGAGATGCGACATGATGAAATCAGGTGCTTGTCAAACTGAGCTGAACGGAGAAATTATGTATTTTTCAACAGTGAATGAATTTTATACGTAATTTTTTTTCTTTATCAAGCCCCTCTAAATCAATCTAAAAATGCATTTCATAGCTCAGTTTAGTGAAATAGATCGAGTATAAGCCCAAAAGTTGTAATTTTGTGGCATGGCCTTACAAGGATAAAGAAGGATTTACAAAAGTGATTGGCCATTTTCTCAATAAATTCACCTGCAGCAACCAGTCACCCCCATCGTCTTTATTTGCTAATCTCTCAACTTCTACTTAAGATAGAACAACAAGTTTTTCACACACTGATAGGGAAATGAATAATCTTTACAGTTATACCAATAACTCCATATATGCATAAAATTTCATGAGAGCCTGATTTCATCGTGTCGCATCTCATATATATCTTCTCTGGTCTTAGCTATCCTTCCCTTAACTCTATACAATGAAGCTATCAAGATTTACTAACATATAAATGTGACCAACTTTGTTATAAGATAGATAAGTTTGAAAATCATAGATAGGTGGGATGGGATTTCTTTATTTAGCCCAGAATAGAACCAAGAATCATTTGTACCAAGCACAGTCTGTTTTTTTTTGTTTCTCAATGTAAATTCACAATTTTCATGATTCCCAAGATTCTTGTTAAAGACATGTGAACTGTTTTGCAAAGTTACAGACTTGTCTGATATATAATATATATAGTATCATATATAGATCTACATGTAATTCCTTGGTACAACAGGTCCCAAGATAGAATGAAAGTATTGACTGCAATTGATTTTTAAGTGTGATCTATTAGTTGGATCAGTTATTTCCAGGAGAAAAAAAGTAAAATCAGAATGAGAAATGTCACTTACATATATATGATAGTATTGATAGAATGATAGACTTGGATCTGCATAGTTCTCAGTCCTCAGAAATCTTTTAAGGGTTGCTTGTGTTTCAACTCCCTAAAAGCATCTGAGAATTGAGAGGAATGGAGAAATCTGGTCACAAACACTTGTGTGATGCTCCAATGGCTTCTAAAACTTGGGATAGGACAGAATAGGATCAGATGGGACAGGTTAAGATAGGATAGTCTGGGATAGGACAGGCTAAGATAAGATATAGCAGGCTAAGATAGGACAGCTTAAGTTAGAACAGGATAGAATAGGCTAGGATAGGAAATAATAGAATAAGATAGCACAGGACAGGATAGGACTGTTTAACATTGCAGGTGATTAATGCAACACATTGCCTATTCACTTGTGTGTACTTTATTTATCTGTGGTCTACAGGTTATCAGGACTGTGTTAGATGTTTTTACTGTGGACTGGGACTCAAGTACTGGCGAGCCTCCGATATCCCAGCCTACCAGCACGCCAGGTTTCGCCCCTATTGTGTGTACAATCTCATACTCAAGGGTCAGGACTACATTGATCGAGTGCAACAGGACGTTCTAGCCGATCAGGTAAAGGTTACAGGATCATGCTACTTCAGTCATCCTGAAAGCAGAAAACAGTGATATTGTTGATACAGTGGTCTCCACCTAAGAACCTAGTCGTCGGGTGACAAAAAAAGCAGGCTCTTAGGCGGACAGGTTCTTAGGCGAATTGAAAAGTTATGCGACCTATCTGACTGACCACAGATTGTCAGTTGATCGTTATCGTTAGTTAAAGATTTATCTATGTGAATAAATACACCCTTCTTCACTGTGTGTATGTTATAATTAGATGTAGCAATTTCTGAGCTTTTTCTCTTATAGTTACATCAATACTGCCTAACGCTGAGGTTAAATGCATGTGAGTTTTCACACAACAGTATCATAGTTGAAAACGTGATATTGCAATGCTACCCCCGGATACTTGCCTGAGTGACTCAAATTTTTACAGACTGACCGAAGTAGCATAACAGTTGACCAGTCAGAAGGCTAAACTTACACCTCCTTGTCCACAAAGCCAATCACAAGTGCTGTCCCACGTGTTGTCAAACAAAGAAATGGTTACGGGTCAGACAACAATGTGGCCTGATTATGCAGTCATACATCAACCATCACTTCCACTCCTTTGTCTACCTGTTCCCTCCATGTCCGTCCCCATTTTACTGCACATCTAGAGCTGTGCGTTTCTCTCAAGTGGACATCAAGTTGACAAAATGATGTGTAATTAGACCATAAATACTCGGGTATCTTGGTTCGACACCGGGCTCTTAGACGAATTTTTTTTGGGGGGAGCGTCCGGAACGGGTTCGTAAAGGGGAAAATTATAGATGAAAAATTCTGTTTCACAGCTGAGGCGGGTTCTTAGGCAGACCGGGCTCTTAGGCGGAGGGTTCTTAGGCAGAGACCATTGTAGTAACAACAAGAAGCAAATGGAATGTGGCATGATGAAAAACAAGCACTTGTCAAACTGATGTGATAGGAGATATTACTTGTTTTTCAACAGTGAAGGAATTTTTTACCACAATTTTTGTCTTCACAAAACCCTTCTATATCAATCTAAAAATGCATGTCAGAGTTATATTTGCTGAAACAGATTGAGTAAAAGCCCAAAACTGTAATTTAGTGGCATGGTCTAATGAGGATTCACAAAAGTGATCGGCCCATTTCTCACTGAATTCACTTGCAGCAAACAGGTCACCTCCATCGTCTTTAATTGCCAATATCTCGACTTCTAGTTAAGGTAGAACAAAAATGTTCGAACACACAGAAAGGGAAATGAACAATCTTCACAGTGATACCAACAACTCCATATCCTCAAAATTTAACGAGCGTCTGATTTCATCGTGTCACATTATAAATATACCCCTCCATCCCTCTCCACGCCCGCTCCCTCCAAAATCAACCAACAAACGAGTTTACCGACGAAGGAATTTTGATATCTCTCCTTCAAATTTAAATCTGAGACAAACATAGGTTGAGAACCACAGGCCAATGACAGAAATACATGATTTATATCTGACATACCCTCTGAGTTCTTACAAAAGAGCTCATGTTCCTAAAAGTTTATTCTATTCTGTTAACCAATTCACTCTGTAGTTTAACAGGACACCTAACCAAGCCACAACTTAACGAAACTGTTTATTTTCCCCTTATATCCATGACTAGTGGAAACTCAAAGGGACCCTCTGTTATAAGACTATGCATGGCAAACTGACAATCTGGCAAACTGTAGCCAACAGAACTGACAACTCAGAACTGAAAGCGTTTCATACTGTTCTGTCAGATTTACCCTGAAGTTGTTCATCACTACGAGTGGCTGATCAGAGTTAACCCCTTCAATACCATTAGGATGTATGCCGTACGGCCCAGCCGTAAACAGCTTTTCGTGCTGGGTTGTACAATGTACGTCTCAGAATAAAGTGAAATGCTCATTCCTATTCACTACAAAGACGTACAGCATACGGCCTTGCTTTCAGCAGCTATAATTCTTCTGTTTACAAAGTTCATGCCGTACAATTTTATGAAGTCTGGAAGTGCTGAAATGTAGTGTTCAGGTTTTTATACTGCTGGCGCAACTGCCATGACTGCAGTAGGACTGTAAACACTGATTTAGATCTAGATCTAGATCCAGCAGTTCTATGCCCAGTGCAGTTGCTAGCACTTATTTATCATTACAAATGAAAATGATCTGGCCTTGACTGGTATAAAATGAAAGTTAATTATTTTAACTTTCATAAAGTATAACCTTTAAATAGTTAGCTTCATTAGTTATGCTGCTCTACCCAATCAGAGAACATGGTCATAAAACAATGAAAACCTCAGGTGAACTGGAATGAGAGCCTGAATATTAGGTATTGTAAAAATTAGAAAAACCCTAAGTAGTGAAGGGGTTAATGAGTCATCATTTGTAGATAAAATTAATTGATTTGAAACCAACATCGTTCCCTAGCAAAAAAAAAAAAAAAAGGAAACAATGAGAAGAAAAAGAAAATTACCGTTATGAGTCAGTTTCGTTGAGCAGACATATGACTCTAGAACGAATGAGTCCCTGGCAGTGAGAGTGAGGCCCCCTGAGTGTTTGTGATTTGGCGAGTGACCAGATGCCTCCAGCTCTTGTTTGCTGCAAGGAAGGTTCAGATAGTGGGCAGCCTCCTCAGACTTCTTGCTCTCAATCTGGGGACAAAAAGAAAACAAAACCAATCATGATCTATGAATTTAAAAAAAAAGGGGGGGGGGGGGGGAATGCCAACGGCAGCGGCACAAGTTTGTATCCAAAAATGAAACAACTGTATAACAAAAAAAAAAAAAAAAGACTAAAGAATTAAATATTCATTGAAATAGTTCTATGGGAATGAAATACTGAGTAAGTTTTTTTTGTTGTTTTTTTTTTTTCTGTGGGAAAAATTCTGCACCTCTCAATTCACGGCTGAATGTACCTGACAGTCTCTTTTAATACAGGACAAGGCTAAATAGGGAAAAAGAACATTCAAAGGGCAAAAATTCTATACTGGCACTAAGTAGGCAAATGACTAGGTTTGTTAATTCTAATAGTTCTTGAATCATGTTTTCCCTTCAAGGAAACCACTAAAGATGAGAAACGGAACTACTTTCATCATCTTCATCATCATCATTTTACAAAATAGAAAAAGACTGCCCAACCAACAACTAACTAAACAATTAAAATAAAAAGCAAATTACACATATAAATAACTTCATCTTGATGTTGAAACCAAAAGCCAAATTTTTTAGTCAACTTGACTCTTCTACCAGATCAAATATTGTGCAGGGTTGAACACTGCAAGTCTCTGCCTACCATGGCACTGACTATTATAAAGATACAGTGGTCTCTGCCTAAGAACCCAGTCGTCGGGAGACAAAAAAAGCGGGCTCTTAGATGGACGGGTTCTTAGGCGAATCACCATCCTCATCATCATCATTATCACTCCCATAGACCAGCTGTCTTTGGGGAGCCTCTGCAGATCTAGCAGCCAGCTTCCTCCATTCCATCCTGTTCTTTAAACTCCTCTACTGGTCTTGAAAAATCATCTCAGGACTTACTTTATAGACTAGCAGCTCATGGATTTGGTCTTCCAGTGTTGTGAAGTTATCGTTGAGCAAGCGGACAAATGACATGGCAAATGGTTTCTCTGAGCGATCCTTGGCTGTGAAATGGAGGGAAACAGAAAAAGACATATAATTATAAAAAATAAACTAGAAAAATTATGAACTCTTTGACTACCATGAGCCAACACATTGGCTTGACTCTGACACAGAAAGCTACCATGAGCCGAAACATTGGCTCAGTTTGTTTTCCTGCTTGTCCAAGTTTCATTTCAGTCCTTCTATATTTAAATATCCAATTTTTTTTATTATAAATTCTTATTCTACATCCAGTTTCTCTCCAGTGCTACACAGTCGAGTCCGCTTAAATTGGATTTGCCGGGACCAGCCTCATGGGTTCGATTTATGAAAGTTCCTTCCAGTTTTTTTTTTGACAAGGGAAAGAACTCTAGAATTACCAATAAGGAAAAGAAAAAAAATGAGGCTGCCACATTCTCCACGTATTCGTGATGTTTTAATATCGCCGAGTGTATTTGAGGGAATGCCATACTTTACAACTATGGCCTTCTTGGACATCGCACTTCTGTTTATTTCCTGCAAATATATTCATTTTCGACTCAATGGAAAGAGCCATCTTCTTACTCTTCAATGGGTCAGAGGGAACCATCACATAGATCTAGTCTATAATAAAATGAAGCATCAACCACAGGCAAAACAGCATGATGTAAAATAAATACTGTACCGCTACGCAGTGATTGTAACACAGGCGTTAGGCGCAACGCCTCAGGCTGTCTCCACACGAAACATTATAATATTAATAGTCAAACAAGCGCATATACTGTATTAAAGTACGGTATATGCACATGTTCGACCGTGTCTACCTGTACTAACACTGCTCTGCCAAGACGCCTGATTATCAATTGGCATCGCTGCTCCACGTACACTGATCCCTCTTGACCCATCTGCAATGCTGTCTCCTTTGTTTTCCTCGTTGGATGGGAACCACGTGAAGTGATCAAAAGCCGATTTTTACCTTTGGGGCAGCGCTGATGGGTTTGATTTAACATAAACTCATGGCGATGGCTTCGAATTATGCAAGAAGCATTTAATGGGCACAAAGAGGACAAAAAATCTATTGTTTCGTTTTTATTCGAATTATCAGAAATTCGCATTATCAAGGTTCGGTTTGAGTGGATTCGACTGTACTTTTTTCCATGTTGTTCTGTTGAGCATGAAATCAATCTCACTGAAATATCAATTGAAGCAACATCATCAAGAAACCACTGGGCCTAATGGATGTTTATCTTCCTTAATTCTTAAAAACTACTCTCTCCTATGCTTCATTCAAATTGAACATCATGATGAACACTATGGCCAAAACATAATCACATCAAGACTGACACTTAACCCATTAAAAAATGTTGACAAGCACTCACCTTGTTCATGATGGGGACATCACATGCATGGGTCCAGTAGCAATCATGGACAGAGACAAATGTTATTCCAGCTCTGTGAATACAAAAATGAAAATAATATCAACAACTGATGTAAAAGTAACAATTTCATGCATCTAACCATACTTTTAGTGTTCACTTGTCTATAGTTAAAAAAATCTCAACCTTTTGGTAACTTCAACCTCTTCACAGTACCTCTGATTCACTCTGATTCATTATGTAACACAACAGCAGCAGAATACAAGATCTTGTGGCATCTTTCTCTTTTATATATTATGTATTGTGTATATTAAAAAAAAAGGGGGGGAGGGGGGGGGGGGGGGTCCCCCACTTTCAAACCTTCCTAACAGTAAACATTTCTCCCCTTACAACTTCTCCCTGGGTG
>JBCAUA010087061.1:0-10289 GCA_038406235.1 Peronia verruculata | reverse complement strand
CCCCCCCCCCCCCCCCCCCCCCCCCCCCCCCCCCCCCCCCCCCCCCCCCCCCCCCCCCCCCCCCCCATCAATATCAAACATTACTGACAGTAAACATTTATACTATTACAACTTATCCCTGAGTGAGATTTTTACTGATACTGGCAAATGATACAAGTTTCACTAAAATTGTTATAATCACTTTTTTTTCCTCCAGCACAGAATAAGGATAATTCTGGACACTGATGATTCAAATACCAGACGAAATATCTGTGTACTTACTGCATACAAAAGAGAGACGTCAGCATCATATGGGTTGAGTCCAGTGAATGAATGTAGTTTGGTGGAAAGGCATTCTTCTGTTTCACTGTATTGGGTTTGCTAGAAAGGGGACAAATTTTTAAAGAATAATTTTTCAACAAACTTTTTTGGGTAAAGAGGTATCTCCAAATGTTGCGTTCTCCCAAATAAAATGACAGGCCAGGTATATGTTAAATGATGTTCATCTGAATTTCATATCATTGTGATGATATAGTAGGAAACGCATCATTTTATTTGAAAGCAAAATAATGACATATCGCAAAGAAATATTGTTAATGAAATGTCACAAAGCTTAGACCAAATTTGTCACTTCAAGCTTCTTTCAGTTATGAATTACTTTTTACCATGATGACACATAGATCCTTGAAGTTATGCTATCACTTTGAAAAAAAATAAACTGCAATTTGCTTACTGTAACTGGAATAATTCAGATGACAACAGGAAAACAACAATCATGTACAAGAGTTGAAAGATGCATTTGAGGAGAGGACAAATGTGGCACAGTAAGAAAACATACTGGGTCTAGATGGTATATGCTGTAACATGTTATAGATATTTCTGCAAAACAATGAAATCCTCTCTTTATATATGCATATATAGATGTATATTAAAATTTGCAATAGTGTCATGAAATGGACATTTATATATGACTTACAATCTGTCGTGTTTGATCTCTTCTTTTCCGAGCTTCTTGAAATATGGTTGAAGGACAGGGAATCCAAGTGGAGTGACCCACTCTACTGGGGCAAAGGTTGATATCTGGCGAGCACTGTTTGTCAACCAGTCCTTTGTAAGATAGTTTATAAAAAAGGCAGTGGTTATTTCTCTCTCTCAGACTTTGTTAATAGATATAGTCTCCGGTACAATTCCACATATAAGCCTGGCAGTGCATAAACACCATACAGATATCAAAGAGATGTGAGAGACAATAATTTGCAATGGTGTCCAGTCAACTGGATTTATCTTGGTTAAACAAAATATCTTCAGAAATTAAAACTGAGTCAGGCCCATATAGTCCAACTCAGTTTTGCAACAAGGTAAATATCTAAATATGTCCTCAAATCTTAAGATGAGATTTATACAGAACCAGTGTTTCTTTTTTTTTCTTTTCTCCTTTTTTTTCTTTTATGAGGTATGTACGCATAATGTTATTTTTCATCAAGATCAGGAGAAAGTGTTATGTTCGACAAATTTAATTGTCACTGCCTAAGAAATAAATTTGTATTGCAACAGACAGAATTATTTTTTCAAAGAAAACTATGACAAGACAACTCAATCAACCAAATGATAAAACATGCAGCACAATACCATGAATGAAAAAAAATTATCACAATCAGTATATTTCATTTCCGAATGAAACACTGACAGTCTCAGAGACAAATGATGCAGTTTAGATTTCTCATCAATCAAACCTGTGAGAGAAACTGACCTGAATATCTTTGGTGGCAGTGAACATCTCCCTTAGGCACATAAATGTGGTGTTGGTGAGATACAGGCTGGCTTTCCAAGCATGCTCTGCTGGGAAGTCTGGAATATCCTTGAGCTGGCGATGAATCTGAAGTTTGGCGCCAAATCTGGTGACTCCATATACTGTGGTCATTATGGTCTGCTTGATCACCTGAAATGAACATTACACACACTGATTATTGCTATTCTTAAACAGATGATAATCTGATCACTTAACAGGCAGCAACATTACATGTTTATCTCATCAAGTTGATATTCTCATCTATCAGTATCCTCTCTTGTAGACTATACTGTTCAGTAATAAACACCACAAACAGGCTATTTGTCACTATCTTTATTCCTGTTACAGTTCTAATGTAATGCTTATAATTTGTAACCTGCCTGGACTCATGGTAACAAAACACCTGCTTCATGAACAAAGATAGTGTGATAATCATGGTGACATCGAAATGTGAACAACAAATATGAGAACTTACCTGCAAGAGGCTAACGGACTGGTTTTAACTCTAAATTACTGTGCCCTAACATGGTGATGGTCAAAACTTAATTTGTAAGGGGGGGGGGGGACAATATGTCAAAAGTATCTGTCTCCCTTCATTTTTACATTGACAGATACATTACACTGTGAGCAACTGACAAAACATAACATTTTTATTCTCCATAGAAAATGAATGTCAAACAGCCAAGTAAAAAGTAAGGTGACTTTTCCATGCATTCTACTAGGAAGGACCTTGGAATTTTATTCTACTGTTCATACAATTTCTGCTATCATATTGCCATGCTCCTCACAAAAAGAGATTCTGAACTGGTCTACTGCATCTAATAAAACGGTGAACATATGAAACTATTCATAAAGACTACAAAACTGCTATAAAAATATATGCTGTACTTTTTTCCCATATTTTGATCAGAGTCGAGGATAAAAGGTTGAGCTTTTACAGTAAGTGCAGAATGTAGGAATGAGAGTAATCCAGTGATCTGACTGAAATCAGGTCCTGTTCTGTCTTTGTGTGTGTATCTGCCAACAAGACAGGTAATTGGGACTGTTGTGTGGATATGCTAAGGTGAGATAGGCAAAGTGAGCCAAGCATGGGACTGTGTGTCACTGTGTTTTGTGCGTGTGTGTACCAAGGTGTTCAATGGTCAATAGCAGATGTACTGACTGCCAAGGTGTGTGTCCTATGGACCAGCCAACATGAGATAGGCAAAGAGAACCAACAGTGGGACTCTTTATGTGTGTGAATGTATTTGTTATTCTCACTAATACAAGACATGAAAAGAGAACCAGTATGCCCTGAGGCTATGTGTGCCAACAACTTGTTAAACAAGGAATCTTTTTAGTCACTCTAATTCTTTTTTTTTTCTGTGTTGTTCACTTTAAGCAAAAATACCTCTGAAGCCATTGACATTGTCAGATATAAAATCAGTAAAATGGGAATTTAAAAAAAGGACCACCTAAAGAGGTTGACATTAAGCAAGAATTTACTACAAGTGAGTTGACCTCTTGCAGACTGCACTGTATATCAAAATGTTGTGAGATGAATATATAGATTATATGTCAAACTGTTTATTTTTGGCAGTTTGCCTCCTGATTTTATCCAGTACTGTTGGATCACCCCTTGTCTATTCCACTGACATTTTCTCTGACCACAGCAAACTAGCTCAAAATATTTTTCACTATCTGAAAGTCTGTGAATTACAGTCTTACTTGACAGTAATCACTCAATTTAGTAGATAATCGATATACAACTCATCTCAATTTGACTGAGATAAATAGTAACACGATTTTATTTATCACGATGAAATTTACAACAGATGCAAAAGACTATATAGAGACTCATACCTTTCTCTTGATAAAACCTTCTAGAATTTTTGCAATTTCATTGTCTTCCTCAGCGTCTCTTTGTCTGGCTTTTTCAACCTGAAAAGAGAGGAGAAAACACCAATGAAAAATATGTTCAATTAACAAGTGATGAAATTTCAAACTTAATTAACAAGCTCATACAAAGGCTCTTCACTGCCTTTGAATCACTCTATTACAAACCCACTATCAGTTATCTTCATAACCCATAAATTTCATTGGCATTGACAGCACTTTTTTTTAAATCACTTGTCTCTCAAGTAAATCTTGACAAGTAGTGATGTGAAACATCTGTGGTAGCAATCTTATGTTCATGCTATCCATTCTGCAGATAAATGAGTTGTCAACTAAAGCATGGACATTTCCACATAAGGTCCATAAATGGCTTAAAAGCACCTTTCTGTGCCTTTATCAACATGCAAAGTTTAAAACTGTGAAAGTTTCAAATTTAAGAGAAGCACATTAAAAGAAAATGTGATGACAAATATGTATAATGAATGTCTAATTTGCCAGATAACCATATGGCAGACATGAGAACTTGACATTTCAAAGGTAAAGCTACTTTCAAGTGTTCATCATTTAAATGGCTGGAAAGCATGACAGGCTTTTTCTAATCTTATATTAAAAGGTTTAACATTAACACTCAGTTCAATGGTTTCAAATGTGAGATTAGCATACCAGCTCCACCACATCACTGTAGACATCTTGAGGGACATCAAATGGTTGGAGATTGACAGACTCAGCCCCAGCCTGATCCCTGCCTAAGGCAGCATAATGCTGAAGACCATTGCATGAGCCATCCTGGGTAGGCAAAAACACAAGAAAGAGATCAATCGAAACTCAACTGCACTTTTTCTTTTTTTTAAACTTAACAAAAACCAGTACTGATATCTTGGTTTGTCGATAAAATCGATTAATTTATAAAACATGATATTTCAGTCTAAAATCAAATATGTCATGAATTCATTATGACTTAAAAACAGAAGATTCTAAGAGTGCTAATCTTCAGTGTATAAGAGGCCCGAGTCCCACCAGATCTTCTTTTTGAAATGTAAAATAGTGCAGACTTTCATTAAAACATGACAAGAACTTGATCATACTATGCTATAACATATAACATACAATTGATCTCCATTTAAAAAGAAAAAAAAGAAAGAAAGAAAAAATTATGTCTACACATGCCCAGAACATATTTTAACTACAAATCCATTGAACTTTTTTTTTTCTCCACCTTTTCAAATCTTTATAATGCTGATTTGAATCCTCATTTTATCTTTCTAGTGAAACATAATTCAATTTAGTTTTGAGTATGTGATGTTACACATTCATCCATGGTATCTCATATGTCTATGAAATGAAAATTTAAAAAAAAATTTGAATAATCTTCTTAAGTCTATAAAGAAACAAAATTTGACATATTACAACATGAGATGCAGCAGGTTATCAGAGACTGAACTGACTGAGATGGGACCCAAAATCAAAACGCTCATGAAGATAATGAAACATCCACTTATACACTAAAAACAGATGAACCAAACAGTTCACTGACCTGATGGACTGGGAAGGAACAGATATAATCCTCTCTGTTTCCATCATATCTCTCAATGTTGGCAATTTCCTTACAACAGGCCAGGGTCTGCCATGGTTCATCAGATGTCTGCCACCACTTGTTTCCCTGCAAACAATGAGTCAACATGTAACCATTGACATAACCAGCAAATTGTCCTGTCATTTCTTATACCATATGTGAATGCTTTCAGATTTTCAGATTGACTGATGATCTAAGAAAAGCTTGGAGTTCAAGAACAGCCAAACCCATTTGTCAGTATCAAATGCATGTATATCATATGTGCTGTGAAATCCGCGCCCCCGTTTTTCCCGCACCCAGGGGGAATCCTCTTCTGATCTCGCAATAGTAATACCTAATTTGAATACAGAAACGGGATTTCGTGCGATTTAGGCTGAGTAGCCAAAAATAGAAGCACGGATTTCGCAGCACATAGTATAATACCGAGGTACTATTCAACAGCAATACACATTCTACCAGTGAGAAAAAAACAAAGAAAATGTAGAATGAATTATTTGATCTAGTTTGGATTTGCTCATAGATGAAAATGCAGTAACCAAGGGCAATCTTTCTGGGAACACAGATCTCTTGTCCAAGTCCACAATTCAATAAACTACACAAGATAAGATAAATAGGCTATGGCAATTTTTATATGATTATAATTTTTCTTTCAGTAAAATTTACTGGATTACCAAAACCACTTTTTTTTTAAAAGTGAACATGAAATATTTTGTGTAATTGCAAATTGGGCCTAAAACAAAATTGACCAATCCAAAAATATACTAGACATTCCACATTAAATAATTACATATCTCTTATTATATGGCTGCTGCGTAATTATACAAATTATCAACTGCTTTATTATAACTTTTTCAATCACTTTGACAAGCAAAAAGGAAGTAAGTTTACCCACAACTGGCACCAGTTGTTTTATAAGATATTCATATCTGTAGTAAGAGGGCAACTGCATTAAGACATTTTTTTGGCATGCTTACAGTTAGAGGTTTATCTGCAGAATCAATGATTTCATCCATCATCCTGTTTGCGTATTCCAATCTCTCTTCATTTGAGCACCTAGAATAAATATGGAGAGACAATGTCTATGAAAAGTACATAAAATGTTACAGAAGGAAAGGATAATACTGAGCAACATTTTGAGAGAACCCATTCTATGACCAAAAAAGAAATAAGTTTACAGATTCCAGACTGAAACTGAACATTGAAACACCACGTTTTCAAACACACTTAATATTTCTTATTGCAACAGATTACAAGAGTGTTCACATTCTATCTGTGTTTGTTTTCTTTCTTAAAAAGAAATAAAAACTGTGACAGGTTACTTTGTACATGAAGGTATATAAGAAAGCTTTGTCCTTTACCTCTTTTTAAATCCAGTAAGATTTATCAGGTGGATTTTTAACCAGTCGTAGCCCTTTTCACCTAGGGGTTTGCCCTTGGCAAAGAGCAGCATGCCTCTTACATTGTCACTACCTGTATCAGTGCATGTGAGAAGAGGATGGAAAATCAGATTCAAACCACTTAAGAAGAATGGACATAATAAATTTCTTCAGCAAATATGATGGATGAAATACTTGTGACTAACTGCTAACTTTAATATTTAAAATTCAGAAGCCAAGTAAAGCAATTGTTCATAACAGTTATCTATATCAATTACTTTATGATTAAATTTTGAAAAAATGATCTGATAAACAAGACAAACAATTAACATGATCAGTATTCTTTTGAAAAAGACGGCAACAAGTATTGCTCAAAAATGGGCTCAATTCTCAATACTAGCATCCACACATGAATTTTTTCCAAAATTCAAGCTATTTACTCACCTAGATGGTTAAAATGAGGTGGCAGAGGATAGGTCCGACCACGAAAATCTATGGAGTGAGGGAACCAGAAAACTTCATCTCGAAACTGAAAATATAAGAAAAGATATTACTTGGTGATATCTGGTACTTTTTACAAGTAAAACATGCATCTCAGCTCTAGAGCATCAGTGCAGTATACAGTACTATTAAGTAACTGTTTAATGCCGGAATTTTTAACCTCATTTTGGCAGAATTTTTTATACTGCTTCCAACCTTCGAGGTAATACTGATACTGTTTCAAGGGTGCTCTGGAAGTAGAATTAATGCTTTACCAAATCAATAAATGGCAATACCGCATTGATAATCCTTCCTCAAACAAGTCAATCAACTCAATACTTTTTTTTTTCTAAACATTTAGCAAGGACACTCTTTACGTTCTGTAACTTTTCTAATCATCTGGGTGATGTAAATTTTTTAATCATTTTATTTTGTTTCATTCCAAAGCAGTACAAAACTTTCAACTTCTGAAAGTGTATGATAATCTACAATTACTGTTTGATATTTCGGTTTGTAATTATAGTTAATGATCCCTCAGCCAAATTACAGTGAAACTAACCCATTGGTTGATCTTTATAAACCAGACAAATAAAGTAAATAGCACAATTTGTATAACATGAGTTTATCATATTTTTCATCAGACATGCCTAATGCAGACCATACTTATGTCAATTCTACTCAATTTACACAGATATAACACACTGTATGTGTTAACTTACTTTGTTTGCAATTGAAAGCCTGTACAAATCCGTACACCAAAGGCCATGCATTTCTTGTTTCTTCTGTTGAAGCTGCAATCTTTCTCTGTATAGTAAAGCCTTGTCTTTGCTGGACATATCCCTAACAGTAAAAGTAAAACCAAAAGCTTCACTGTAAACCTTATAAAGCAATTATATTCTGTATTTTTTTTTTTTTTATTCACTATTTTTTTAGATGATTTCAGTGATGGGAATAAATGTTAGGATTAAAAAAAATAAATTAATATATCTCATTGTGACCATTATCACAGGCACTCTACATTGCTAATGACTGATAAAAGATTGATTGAAGACACAAACAACTGTAAAGACCAAAATGATGTCTCAAATATTATACAAACTATTAAACAGATACAAACTGAACAGAATATTTCTATCTTTGGAAAGGAAGTACTTCCCCAATTTTTCAGGAAGGAAAAGCCAAACAATTACGCTTCTGTTTATAGGTTTCAGAGATTGCTTTTGGGACTGACATTATCTCCTATAGATTATATTAGCAAGTTATTGAAGACAACTCATGTTCTGACTATCAATCCTTGTAGTCCAAATAATGTGCTAGTTCAGCTATATCTCTTTGCAATTCAAAATGCTAACCCATTTAACCTTACCATAAATAAAAACAAAACTGGTCAATACAACATATGCAGACTCAAAAGATGGCACATTTCTCTTTTCTGTGAGTGTCAGTCAGTCCATTGTTCATAAAAACACCACTGCAGGTAAACATTCACCTATTAGTCACTTGAAGGAAATTATACCTAATAGCTGTTTGTTTGAAGTAACCTTAAGGAAAAAAAAGGTTTATCAAATGGCATCTCAACAGATAAATAAGTCTCTAAACAAAGACAAGTGACTCACGGTGTAATGGCAGCCAATGGTGGCAAATCTGGTGCTGGAGGGGCCACTTTTAAAAGAGAATTTCCTTTGTTATTGAAAATTTCAATCTGGAGGTCAAGGATCTAAGATTCAAGAAAAAAATAGATTAAATGGCAATGAAGGACCTAAAAAAACTCAAAATTAAGTGATTCCCATAGTGATGATATAAACACAGTATAATAATGCTTTGCCTCAATATTGCTTTCTATTTAATAAACTTCCACCATTGTTTCTACCAAATTTAATTGTCAACATTATAGACATAGATAAATTATCAGTCATCTGTGAGTTGACTGTTATATCAGTAAATCAATTTAAATCTTTTGGTGAAGACATTCCAGTCATTCTTTTCCTTCTTCATGGTAATTTTTTCTCAACATAGCCTGATCAATTAGGACCACATCCTCTACTTCCTATCACACAATTTCAACAAAACCTGTGACTTAATTTGATAAATACTAAGATCAAACCTACAGATTATCCCATAACTACAACATGCACTTAAATGGATAGCTTAATTTTTTGTTTTTAATTAACAGATCTCCAACATGCACTGACATCTGAACAGAGTAAATTAAATTTGCTTATATCTAAAGCTAACATGATTTAAAAAAAAGATTTTAAAAAAAAAAGAGAGAGAGAGAGACAAATGAACAATTAGACACTTACAGGTTTGTTAATCTTCCAAGCACATGCACTTAAGGTGTTGAGGCTGTCCAGCACTGAGGAATACTGACTTTCTTTCACATGCTTCAGGCTGTCCACATGGTGAATGTCAAATCTCAGTCTTACAAGAGAATCTGTGTAGGAAATCAGTTATAAATAACATTTTTTTCCTTTCAATTTCTACAACAGTTGTTTGCTTAAGAACACACCACCTAAAAGCTTGATCTGCCTATGAACCTACCTCTCTATGAAATGGAAATTTCACTGTAATACAGCTGCCTAAGAACCCACTCCCAAATGAACATTTTGACAATGAGCCTGGCATTAGGCCACAACATGTGAATTGTAATTCACACCAGACTGTCCACTTGAGTGGTAAAATGCAGAGAGATGAAGAGGGGGAGTGACGGGAAGATGTATGACTTCGTAATCAGGCTGTGTTAATCTGGCTAAACAAACATTTAAGTCACTCATCCAATTATCCCTGGGGTAACTAGTCATATTGTGGTTTCATTCAACAATAATATTGCCACATGGAAGCTCACTCAATTTTTGTTGATGAAATTATGATACAAGAAAGGTCAGGAAGCATTACATATAATTACAACCAGGGTTGTTGATTTTATAAATTTAAAAAAAAAAAATCAATATCATCGATTTTTTTTATTTAAATCGGATTTTTTTTTATTTAAATCATATTTTTTTTATTTAAATAATTTTTTTTTAATTTGCATTGATTTAAATCAATTTTTTTAAAATTTAAATCAGATTTCTTGAAATTTAAACCAGATAATGTCTATCAGCTACATTTGTTCAGTTTTTATTTATGCTTAAAATAACTTTTTTTAAACTCTAGTCAGTCGACAGAATCCCCAAAATCTCAATTATTGGAACTACATGTACAAGTATTTTTTTCA
>JBCAUA010087050.1:0-10605 GCA_038406235.1 Peronia verruculata | reverse complement strand
GCAGAGCAAGTAAACAAATCAGCGTGTGAGCGAAAATCCTCGGTCATGTGATTTTTCTCGAAATACCTCATTGTCTGCCATGAGCAAAGCAAATAAACAAATCAACGTGTGAGCGAAAATCCTCGGTCATGTGATTTTTCTCGAAATACCTCATTGTTACCTGAGGGGTAGGGGATGAGATGGGATTTCCTACCAATCTGACAACATGAGGTGAATTTCATTAATATAACATTCAACCAAATATTAATAAATAATAGTGGCATACACAAGAGGTACTTCTTGGACTTATTTCATAACACAGTTATCATTATTACATAACATATTCATCCTAAACTGAAACTATTATGCTACCTTCCTACAATGATTTAATGCAAGATATCACTTTGTGAAGGTGACAGTATCCTTCACATTTTTTCCATACATTGTCATGGTAGACTACTAGATCCAACCCTACACAATTTAGAACTAATATGAAATCAGTTTGCTTTTCTTTGTAAGTGCAGCTGAAAAAAAAAAAAAAAAAAGGAAAACCCACAAAATGTAGCTAGCTGCTTTACCTTCCAAAGACATAATTTGATTTTCACAGACTAGCCACAACAGAGTGAATGTTTGTCAAGGCAGGCAGTCAAAGGTAAAGAGTAAGAAATTTAACAAAGAACCAGTAGAACAACAGCAACCATGACTGAATTTTTTTTTTGTCAGCTCTGATTCTTGGCTGAATTTGTAACACCAGTCAAAATCATCACCATCATAATTAGCAACATCTTTTCCTTCTTTTTTTTTTTTTCTTATTATTTATCTTCTTTATTTTCTTCTACTCGTTCTTAAACTGCTTTATCTTTACCTGATAACAATAACAACACTATAAATAATAATCAAAATGATGATGCTGATATTAACAATAACAGCAGTATAAAAAAAATAAATAAATAAAACAGAACAGAAGCATCAGTTCAGATCAGTTAACGAGATCTAGAAAAGAAAAATGTCTTTCTCAACAAAGGGGTGAAAGTTCACTGATCTGCAACAGTGGATTTCCTTCCTATAACAATGTCATGCAGTTAATAAAGGAAACAAAAATGCTATTGCCGGTGAAGCTTGACATATTTCAGTTTCAACAAATTCACTGATTATGTGTTATGTAAATGCTTGTGGTTCTGGTTATGCTGCTGTTGCTTAACTGTTTTATGTATATTTATTTTGAAGACTCAGACAAACATAACAGATGTCCTGTTTTTTTTTGAATATTTTCAAAGTTACCGTTCATGAGCTTGGTCCTGATCCCTCAACCATCTCATCTAAAAAGATCTAAAGGACAGCCACAATGCAATGTTTTGTTGTTGTTGTTGTTGTTGTTGTTTTGAATAAATAACTTCAGCAAAGAGAGAGAGAGAGAGAAAAAAAAACAACCCCTCATAGTATTAAAAAAAAATAAAACATTTCCCTCCCAAAATTAGGGTAAACAATGGACATCTTTGTTTTCTTCCCCTGTAACCTTCATAATTATGACTGATTCGAAGTCGCCCTGATCTATTTTCTATTACACTATCTTTGAAATGCTGACAATTGACAAGAATTGTTATCGATGAGTATCAATAATGGCAGTGAGCAAAACAAACAGGGAGAGGATAAACAGAGATAATGAGAGTTGTCGGTTGGACAGTCTTTTTCTATTTCATAAAATGATAATGATGATGATGATGATGTTGACAATGAAAAGCATGTTATTGATAACGCTTATGTTGATCACAAATGTCCCTCCTTTTCTTATCTTCCCCCCCCCCCCTCTTCTTTCCAACAATTAATTAACCTTGTTCCAATAGGTACATTAGAGATGTGCTATTACTAAATACAATAAATATCACATGTTTATGATGATCACTGTAGTACGAATGGATAATGATGATGGTATAAAACTGACTGACTAAAGATTTCGATGCAGTGATGAACGTCCTACATCTTTCACTCAGAACATAGTACACAGAAACCATAATAATCATAAGGACGAGGCTAATGCAACTGGGTGGTCTTAATAGTGTAACTAAATGTTCCAAAGTACACGAATAAGCCTTGTATCTCACCCTAACTCTTACCCTAACCCTAACTCTATTCTAACTGTAACTCTAACCATACCCTATCCTAACCCTAACGCTGACCCTAAACTGAAATCCTCACCCCTGACCCTACCTCTAACTCTAAACCTATCCCTAACCCTGCCTTTCTTACTCTAGAATCTAGATCTGGGGTGAGCAAGTTCTAATTCAATGTCCCGGATATATCAAACGATGCAATTTGATTGGTAAGAAAGTAAAACCTGGTCCCAATAGACCACTGAGTCTATTTTCACCACCTGGTCGCAATAGCCAATGCGTAATCATAATCAGTATCATTGCCCCTGTGTAATGTAAGAGGAATAAAATAACAATATCAGTATGGTATTCTAAGTACAGCATCACTGACACTGTCATTTTGTTGGCATCTCTTCTCATTTCTTTCTCTCTTACCTTTTTTCTTTTCTATCTTTCTTTCTCTCTTGCTTTCTTTCTCTCTTTCTTTCTTGAACATCTGTCCCGTTCAAGTTATCATTATCACTCCATTTCACAGTTCACATGATGCATGTCACCTGACAAAGCACGCAAGAATCTCAACATACATAGAACAATAATAATTATTTCATCCAAAATTTGATGTCCTATAGCAGTGGTCCCCAACCTTTTGTCGCCGCGGACCATTCAACATTTGACAATATTACCTACGCGTAGATACTGCTAAGTGTCCATACATATATCTGTGTGTGTGTGAAAACATTTTATATCTTGAATAAAAATAGATTTCTGTCACCGTGATTTGTGTGGCAAGTAGCAAAATAATAAAAAGAAAATAAAAAATTGTTAGACTCAGAGAGTTAATAAAATGGAAATAATTAAATATTTCTTGTGCGGCTCGGCACCAATTGATCTGTGGACCGATACTGGTCCGCGGCCCTGGGAGTTGGGGACCACTATCCTGTAGTATAATCAAGTAGACATAACGGGATTGTCCCAATTCCAGTGAAGTACATCATGACCCAAACTGGTGTAACGTTAAACATTGGCCTGCCAGTAAGGTTTTCATTTGCCTCAGCATTCGCTCTGTGAGCTATTTGCTTATCAGAAATGAAAATTGACAACACAGTCTCCTTCAGTTAAGCCTATCTGGCTTCTGATCATTATCAGTTACTATCAATCTACTCATTTTCGATCTTAAAACAAAAACAACAATAATAATAACAACAATAATAAATAATGCAGCTTCTAATATGACAACAATCACTCATCAAGAAACATCACGGAAAGGCAAAAGTTTCATCAAAATTTACAAATTTGTTATACATGAGGGTCCAATCACAGTTAGTACAGAGGTTATTTTAGCCTTGTAGATAAACTCATGCCACCCAAAATAACCCTGCGTGCCTGTATATGTGTTCACAGTGTGGTCATAAATAACCCTGCAAGTTATTGTTATTAATAAATTTATATCACTTCTCATTACTGCAAGACAGATGCTAAACATTTTATATGTATTGTGACCCAATATGTTTCTTTCTTTCAAAATAATTTAGTGTCATTTTTGTCAAAACTACAGATTACAGATTTTGGGTCACTTTGACATGCTTGCTCACTCCTTCTCCCCTTTACTTAATCATTCACTCACCACACTCACTCACTCACTCACTCACTCACTCACTCACTCACCACACTCACTCACTCACTCACTCACTCACTCAGTCAGTCAGTCAGTCAGTCAGTCAGTCAGTCAGTCAGTCAGCCACTCACTCACTCACTCACTCACTCACTCACTCTCACTCACTCACTCACTCACTCTCACTCACTCAGTCACTCACTCATTTAGTCAATGACTCACTGACTGACTGACTCACTGACTCACTCACTCACTCAGTCACCCACAAAACCAATAGAAACTGTACACACATTACATGTCATAGTTTCCTTAAGATTGAGTATTGGCACTATGAGTGTCCTTCAGAACCAAACTGTGAATGAGGTTTCAAAGAAATGTACATAGCACCTCGACACTATATCTGCCACAGCCTGACATCTTTGTGACTTCCTTGAGAGTGGCCACTCATTTGACAATTCGAAAAATCAAGAGTGAAGAAGAGGAAGAAGAGGAAAAAGAAATCCTAAACAGAAAAACGAAAAGTGAAGTATCAGAGATATCAGTGTCAATACAGGAACATTTGTCTGTGAGAGAGAAAGAGGGCGGTGCTTTTTTGTCTGTTTGTTTGTTTGCATTTCTTGCGAAAACATGGAATCTCAACTATACAACAGGTGTTTCACTTTCAACATCAGTTCTTAAATAAGGAAAGACAAAACTTAGCAAATAACCTAGTCGATCTGGCAGTGTAAGAGCTAAACTAGATTACCAAGTTGCATTGTTACTATGTTCCGTGAGAACACTATCTCGGGGTTTCTTCAAACCGCCTTGAGAAAATCATCAAATTAATCATAATGACAAAAATAACAGTGACAACATCCTCAATTGAATGGTATATTGACACAGGTCATGGGCAAATTTGAGCTTGGGCGGGTGGATATGGGTGACGATATCAGTGACGATGGAGGCGATGACAGATCGTTCGATGACATGGTCTTCAGACTGTGACTTATTCCATCACCCACACCATCACCCGGCAGCCTCAGGTGAGTTGTCTGTGTCATAGGCTTGCCATCAGCTGAGATACTTTTGTTGAATCCGGGACGCTTGTTAGCTATTGAGCTTTCCTTGAGGGCTAATATGTCTATGTCTGAATCCTCAGGGATCGTATAGTTCGTGCGGGCTTTGTACTCTCCCGAGCTCGATGTGTCCATGCTGGCTAAAGATGATGGTGGGCCTGAGACCAGAGAACCCAGACTGTATTGAGATGAATCATATATGTCAGAAAGATCTGAGGAGTTGAGCGACATCGAAGAACTCGATGGTCGTGTGGTCTGTCTTTGATCCGGTGGATATTTCACTCCCAAGGAGAGCGTACGCTCTAATATTTTCCTGTCTTCGCGGGAGGAAAAGGGACAGGTCCGGTGAACCAGCTCGAGATCTTCGCATCTGGCTTCACCATGGCAACTGCTCACGTCACTTCCGGTGCTGCACACGTCACTTCCGCCGCCCACAGAGGTGTCACTGATGCAGCTGTTGGTGGATGCAGTAGACGGGCGCCGGGCATTGGCACTTTGGCGTGAACAGTGTGAGGGGCTTAGCAGTTGTGGAGACGTGCACGGTATCATACTGCTATGTGAAACATATCCTCCAGGTGGCATGCGTGATAGCAGAACACACGGGGGACTCGGTGTTGGAGGTGAGTAAATCTCCGGAGGTCCACTCAAGATTACGTCACTATATAAATTAGGATGGACATGACCACCAGTTCTGGACATAGACGTGGCTGCTGCTGTTGTTGAAAGGGGCTGGCCGACACCTTGGGATTGAGGAGAGGGAAGGTTCGGTGCCAGATGAGGGGCAGATCGCGAAGAAGAGGATGTCATGGGCGGAAACTCTGCCCCCGGCACCGCACCCGTGCTATGCCGCTGCACAATCGCTCGAGGCGGCTTTAGGTCTGCACTGTCACTGGTAAATAAAAGATCGGTGGGCGGGTCTATAGAGATAAAAGACACGTTGTATTCGCTGGGATCATGTCTGGGCTGAGTGTCTGCCGAACACAAAGAGAATCTTCGATGGATCCCTTCCCAATGCCGGCGTCTGTACTGATCTGCCTGGTCTCCTTCTGTCAGCCTCTCGTGTTGTTTTCCCTGTTGCTGGTTCACAGTTTGTTTGTCTTTCAATTGTTCTTGTTGTTGCAATGACTGGTGGACTGGACTAAAGTCAGACATCCAATTTCCCGAGGGCGGGTCGATGGGGATCATTCCATACGGTAGTTCCGTACGTTCTTCAGGATGCTGAACTGGAAAACAGAAAGTAGAAAACGTTTTTGAAATCAACAAGGATATTAGAACAAAGATGTAACAGCATGCTTGAAATGAGCAAATTCGGAGCAAATCACATCATTACCATAACTCCAGCCAGGCATGGTTAGATTGGTAGAGCACAGACACATACAATTGAGGAGACAACTTCAAAAAGAAAGATAAATCATGAGCTCAGTTCTCTGTTGCCCTATCTCCATTTTTTACATTTTGAGAAAATTGATGAGTTGTGTTTAGCAACTGTTTTTTTTGTTTGTTTGTTTGTTTGTTTTGTTTGTACATAGGAGACAGGACAAAAATGAGTTTCAAAATATACCTCTTTGGGCAAATGATAGGTGAAGTGACTACAGTATACGGTAGATTACTATCCCTTTTTCATAATTATGACATAATTATATATCTCCAAATCGCCCAAAATGGAGATAAGGAAAAAAAAAACAAAAAATGAGCTCGCGATATGCATGCAAGCGTGGACATCTTTTTTTTTTCTCTCTTTCAACTGGCGCAATGGGGCATAAAACATAGTGGCATTAGATTCCATAGTTGGGCCTTTTTTTTTTCTTTTTCTTCTTCTTCTTCTTCTTCTTTTTATTGCTTTGATGAAGAATTGTATGGTTCGAAAATTTAACGTGCTTGATATTTGAAACAGTTTCAGTATATTTGATAATTTATAGCTGTATAATCTGTTAATGTACCGAATATATTGCCCGTTGACAGACTGTCTTTTGAAAATTACAACGATAATGATGATTATGATGATAATGACAGCACAAACTGCCGTCTCAATTTTAAGATATTTTAATAAAATAATGATGATAAATGACTTCGCAACAGCGCTTGCTCCTCGTTTGTTTGTCTGTTTGTTTATAAGTTTGAAAAGAGTCGGGAACTCAGTCAACTGTATCTGCCTAGTTTACATAATATGAAGGTCATTTGTTCATTCTCTTTTTAACCCCCACAGTGTCAAAAATAAAATGACTATAACATTTAAAGAAAGAATTCCAGATCCTCGGCTGATCCTTATAGTTTCTGCAGCAAAAACACGAAATTGATGTACTAAAAATCACGGATGTTCAAATTTCAAATACCACAGAATTTAACACATGATTAATGCCGCACTGAAGGCCACCGGGACCGTCACTTTCGAAAGGTTACACTTAATTATTTTCTTAAACAAAAGGAGCTCTGATTCAGAGTCGAGATAGTTATACAATTGAACTGGGATGTTTGCCAGGAAAATACAAAGGACTAATGGCTTCACAAACTTCAAAAAGAGCGGTAGGTAGGCAGATTCACGAACACTATTAATTGAAGGCTTTCAAAAAGCCTTTCAACTTAGACATACATGACTGAAAGAAAAAAAAAAAAAAAACTTATACACGCGTTATGGTTGTAGATGGAAAGCGAACTTTTAGACTTAAAGTCATTATCACGGTGATTTCTTTTACTTTTTTTTTTTTTTAACGATGTGAAAAAAAAAAAAAAAAGTCAGCTTTCCAACTTGCTGAAATGAAAATTTAAAGGTATTGTTCTAGCCATAAAAACATTCCAAAATTAAAAGACAACAAAGATAAGTCGGATAGTTAATTTGAAATCATTACATTTTGATCTTTCGAGCCGAACATCGACGTCATGAGAGAACAATATATTGTCTTCTTGGGCTCTTTTGATAATCTGGTGAGCCTGTTTTGGCTCGTTTCAACTGAGGTGAGGATAACAAAGACAGTGAAATTGTCTATCTCATAGATACCTGAGCATTTATATTCTTTCATTCACATTGCCATCACCGGTGCATATCGATAAATATTACAAATGAATCAAGAATTTGAAAACAAAAGTATTATCTATAGAACACTTTGTTTTCTGAGTCCGAGAAATCGATATGATCAGTCTTTCTGCCGTTCTCATAGACTCATAGGCCAAAATATTTGAGCACAATAAATACACAACAATACCAGTGACAACAAATAATATTTGAAACGAAGAAAAATACGAGCGTCATTTTCCATTGTGAATGATGCCCTTATATGACCGTTGCCGAAACATTTCGTTGAAAGCTAACCAGCCATAGTGCTGCAGAGGATTCATTGCATTGTGTGAGTGAAGCAGTAAACAGATCCAAAGGTCATTATGACGACTTCAATCCATCATCCATTCCTGCATTTCTGTGTCTTTAATCCATCCATTATTTATTCCATCCATCTATCCTTTCTACCACTACTTCCACATCCATCTATCCATCCATCCATCCATTTATCCATCCATTTATCCATCTATCCAACCATCCATTATCCTTCTATCCATCCATTTATCCATCCTTCCATCCATCCATCCATCCATTTCATTCATCCCTCCTTTCGACTCCTACCAACTCACCCAACCATTCAACCACCCATCCTGCCGCCCAACCGTCGAAGCATCCATCCATCCATTGATCCATAGCCATCCATCACTTTACAAGTCTCGCCTAGCAACGAAACCACCCTGTCTGAAGTACAACGCTACAATTTCTCTCCGGAGAACAAAAACAGGAGAAATGTCAAGTCTCTCTCTTTCTCTCTCTCTCTCTCCCTCTCCCTCTCTCTCTTTCTCTCTCGCCTCTGACCAGGAAGTGCAGTACAAGCTAAAGCCAGGATTAAGTGCACAATAACTAGCCATTTCGTTGGTCGATCTGAGAACATCCGCCTCAGACGTCGATAAAAACGAAATGCCAACGGCCCACAAATTGCGCATGTAATATAACAATAGTGACCGGTGGCTTGAATTTTGCAATCCTAGTGACATTTGAGCTGGGCTTTATTACTTCATCTTTGTTCATAAGACCCCTTTTTTACGGATCATCTACACTTCTGTTTTCTCTCTCTCTTTTTTTGCACTATCTTTACCTCGCTCCACTCTGTCTCCTTTTGCTTCCTTTCTTTTCCTGTCTGACGTTTTTTTTTTTTTTTTTGTTCTCTTATAGTTGTTTTTCATTTTTTGGTCTGTTTTCCTAGTCCTTTTCTAATGCCTGACTGATACTGTATTTTAGAGGATCTTTCTCATTGTTATTGTTATTTTTTCATTATTATTATTATCTTTTTTGTTGTTTGTTTGTTTTTGGTTGTTTTGCTTTTGTTTGTGTGTGTGTGTGTGTGTGTGTGTGTTTTTTTTTTTGTTGTTGTTAAATTGTTTTTTTTTTTCTTCTTCTTTTTTTGGGGGGGGGGGAGGGGGGGGGGGGTTGTTTGTTTTTGTTGTTTTTTTGTTCTAGGACCTGTTTAATCTTTTTGTTGTCTTACATTTGTTTTCATTCGTTTTTGTATATTATTTCTGTTCAACATTTCACTCTACGTCGTTTGAAAAATAAATTTCTCGCGGTCACAATGATCCTGTTTGCAGAGGTAATAGACGCAACATGCAGTAAAACTCTTTGTTTTTACTCTAGCTGCAAAGTATCTATTAAATCGTCTGCCCCGCAGGACTGAGTCAGATTTCTGAATTTTAGGTAATGTCTGTGGTAACAGTATGATGTCACCCCTAGGTAAGTACTAAGGTAAATATCACAGTTAAAAACAAACAAACAAACAAACAAACAAACCAAAAACCAGTTATGATACAGTTGACATGACAAAGCTGTTGTTCAGCTGTTTATATTGTCATTCAATAAGAAAAGAAACTTTGAGAATATCAAAAACAGAGGACGATCACACACACACACAAGCAAATTTTCTATTAATCGCCGTGCTCTTGTCTGTCTGTTTCTCTGTTTGTCTACGCGTCTGCTTTCTGACCGTCTGTCAGTATTGGTGTGTGTGTGTGTGTGTGTGTGTTTATGTGTGTGTGTTCCGGTATCTTTCTCCAAATTCTTTGTTCCCTCAGTGTGTGTTATTGTAAGGTGAAGTAGACAGACAAATAGACAGACAAAAGACAGACACAAAGACGGACAAACAGACAGGACAGTTAACACAGACTGGCAGTCAGACAGACAAGCATACAATAAAAACAGACAAACAAACAGACTGCCAAACATCATTACGTCTCCTCCTGTTTCCGCGTGGGTCAGAAATAACACCGCCGCATGGGTCATCCAAACTATAAGGAAGACATGACATGAAGTAAATGTCATCGTCTAAATAAAGATACCCTGCGTCACTGTTATCATGGACGTCTTTGCAATTTCTTCACCGGAAACATGAGACTGGACAGACCAATAACCAAAGAGGACCTGGAAGTTCAATGTAATGATCACAGTGCGCCGTTACGTTCCAAATACTGCATGTGTCTGAATGTCGAAAGATATCAGAAACTCAAACCAAATTAAACGATTTGTTCATCTTTGAAACAGTGGGACAAAAAAAAAGACAACAGTTGAAGAGGCTGGAACTATTTTAGTCATTATGCTCTTGAGTTGACTGAGAGCCTTTGCACAGCGGACAGATTGCCACGATAAAAGTCGCCTGTATCAAACACATGTTGTGATCTTCTCAGGGATGTTAACCTGTCTACATGGAAAGGTAGGAAAAAATCCTGCTACACTCTACAGCAGGGGTCTCAAACACGCGGCCCGCGGACCGCATGTGGCCCTCCAAGCAATAATTTGCGGCCCTTGAGCAACCTGGCATTGTATACATGCACAGTTGAAAAACAT
>JBCAUA010087039.1:0-10605 GCA_038406235.1 Peronia verruculata | reverse complement strand
ACTATTTTTTCAAAACACTTAAACATGATTGATGACAGCGCTACTGGTCTTAAGTCATTCAAAGAAGTAATTTTTCCTTTTTTGGGAACAGGTATTATATTATTATTTGGGGAACAGGTATTATTTTCTTCAATCTATTACTGTTTTAATCCCTATTCATGCTCAAACGTTGATTCTGTATATTATGTACTTAAATAGTATTTACAGGATGCGTTCCTGAGCTTATACACGTGTATTAGTATGGTAGATGTGTTGCTTGCCAACTCAAATTCTGTACTTGGATATACAAATCTCAGAGGCAGACCGGAAAAAGAGCCGGATGGAATATTGTAATCGTTGTCTCTGTGTGTTGTAGCTGTCTGGTGGTATGTTCATCAGTGTAGGTTTCTATAGAGAGAATGTGGCTCAGCATTGTTGTTGAAGGAGAAAAACCCGAAGTATGTATTAATTATTATACAATTCTCAGGAGCAAACTGAATAGAAAAAAGAGAAAGATGGAATAGGAGAGTACGTAGTTTTCCATTCATTACTTTTTCTGCACTCCCATTTTTCAGAGGTCTTAACTAATCCGTCATTATTTATCGTCGGCTCTCTCTCTCACTCTGTTTGTCTTTCTGTCTGTCTCTCTGTCTGTCTGTCTGTCTGTCTGTCTGTCTGTCTCTGTCTCTCGCTCTGTTTTTCTCTTTCTCCCTTCCTTTGCACTTACTTCGTTCTCTTATTTTATTTTATTATTTCTTTCTTTCTTTCTTTTTTTTTTTTTATCATACCCTAGACGAATTGGGAAAGATTTCACAAAAGTCTGATAGAATTCACCCCCTCCCCCAAGTCCAAAGATGGGGTTGACATAAGTTCAAAGAGACCTGTCAGGTTTCATTTCTTCCATCATATTTCGCAATAACTAGACCCAGACTATTGGATATGTACGTGTGTTAGCAGAGAGATGAAAAAATATTTCAAGACATAAATGGAAGGAGTAATGAGAGAGATATGAAACCTGAGGCGTGGTGGTGATGTAGAGGGATGTGGAAGGGGGAGGGTGTGGAGAGAATAAGAGAAAATGTCTGGAGGATTTGATGCTGAACTGATAGGCAGATAGACAGGGAGACGATAGTATATCTACTTGCCACAAAACGAGACCAGATTAAGGATTTTTGTAGATTTTCTTCGTCCCCATATACATGTAGTAATATCATTAGCCCTGATCTTGTTCAAATGAATGCCGGCGATTCTTTGAAAATAGAGAGAGAGAGAACCTGCTTGCTTTATTTCTACTAAACAAACATGATAACCCTTTATTGCCGAGAGCTCTAAACACTACTTTTCTTGCATCGTTTTTTTTTTAATCACTGATAACATTACCAGCTGAAAGCTAAACGCCATCTTACAGATATGCATGAATTCTCGTTGTACAGAAATTGCAAGCGTCAGGTGTAGGTGCCCAAATCCAAATGAAAATGCAAAGTCTTTTTGCTTATTGGAGTCTGTGATGGCAGTCCAAAGCTGAAGCTGTCTGTAGTAGAGAGATTACAATAGAGACAGGGAGGGCTGGAAATGAGATCCAGTAGTATTCCTGATCTGGGTGGACAAGTGAGATTCGGAATTCGACACTCCTGGCTTCGAAACTTGATGGGCCTTTAACATTAATAATAACTGCCCTTGTGAAAGACGTTTATACACAGACATTTCTGATTTGACCCAGCACAATAGATATCCGACTATACATTGGAGATCTTACTGATAAGGACTTAAAGGCTTAACTATTGTTTATGTTGTTTTGTTATTGGTGTTGTTTGTAGAAAACTGTGAAAATGCGTGCACATCTTTTTGAGTCTGTCGGGGTAACCTTAGAGATTGAAAAGCCTCTATTGTGTTGTGTGAGGAAAAAAAAAAAAACGCTGGCAATATAAAGTGCCATTTACTTATTAACGATGCGTTTTGGACTACACATTCCTGGTAGTATTATCAGCTCTTACAATTCGGGGAATAAGGAATGAATTGTCGTTGGTTCGTGCAAAGACGCAAGACTATATAAATTTTGGTTGAGCTCACGCTCGGAAGGACGTCCTATCTGTTCAGACATCCACAGCTCATCTCTCCAGCACAGCGTGGGCCAATTGACCAGGGCAGGCCAGAGCCGAGAGACAGGATGTGATCAGGCGGGGGGCCAGAGAGGGGCAAAAGTTACTCACTGGCTGAACAGGCAAAGCTAAAGCACAGGTGGCCCATCAGAATACTTTGACCTATGTTAACACTCAGACCAAGGACTGAATGGGTCTCAAGGTCAGTGTCAAGGTCAAATGGTTCATTGTTCGGGGAATAGTAAATAATAGAGATCAAGTTGTATATAGATTTCTATGTTATTTGTTTTTCTTGAATTGTTTTGCTTGTTGCCGGTCTGACAGTTCTATTGTATTTTTATAAAATGAGACTAACAATATTATAATTATGATCCAGGAAAAGTAGATCCCCTAAACTCTTTAAACCAGTTCATCGTTCTTGCCATTTTGCTCTATTTTCTGTCCTTTCGCCCTCTTTTGCTGTTATACTTCAGGGCTCACGCCGTTGTCGGGTTGAGGTAAAGATCTGCTGTCTAGCAGTATCAGTTATAATATGGCGGCAAATCGTTCATGCTTATCCTTGCACACATTTCTTCTTCTTTCTCACATCCACTTCTTCGTTGATAGATTTGTTGTCTTGGTGGGGGTTTTGTGTGTGGTTGTGTGTGTGGGGAGGGGGGGAGGAAGGTGGGGGAGAGGAGGAGGAGGGTTCTCCCTGGTCAGGTCGGTTGTTTTGAAGGAGCAAAAAACTGCGAATATATCCTAAAGGCCATAACCACCCAAAAGCATTTAGTCATTTTCTTTTACCTGCCAGATGATTTAGGATATTTTACCCTTACTCCCTTCTTAACAATAGAGTAATTAACAGCTTCTTATATGCATATGTTAGGATCGAGAGTAAGATGAAACCACACTGCACAGTGGAAATTCCCAATTGTGTCATCGATAATAATAGAATAGTGCGTAATTATAATCTTGGACTCTTCTAGCTTCGACAGACCTCTAAATTTTGCAGAATGGTATGTAAGTAATGTTCCTACCGCCTTTGGAACACCTCTCCATTAAAAGTCTGGCACTCTGTAACAGAAATGGCCTCTGATTGATTCCAGTGTTTGTGATCAAATGCTTTGGGATTACAACATGTTCTTCTACTACAGACATCTTCATTCCTCATCTGGCATCTGGTGGACTTTTGTTAATCTTGCTCTGTGCTGGTTTTTAACTCCCTGTGGCCACAGCTGCAGCTCTTCCATTACTGTAGGAAACTCTTCAAAATTATGTGTCTCCCCCCCCCCCCCCTCCTCTGTTCTATGTCTATAAAATGACAGATTCGACGCAAAAATTCCCTCAAAGTAATTGTGAATAGCAATAACATATCCCATCACGTTTACGAGAGCCAGGGGTGCTGTTCGTCATGTCTGACACATTATGAGAAATATGAGAAGGTCAGCTTGCTCAGTAAGTTTAATTACTTTAATGCTTATGAAACACTGGAGGGGGTTGGGGGGGGGGGGTCTGAACAAAGTAATCCACGGGAAGCATGTTGGAGTGTATCACAATGAAAGTGGACCTCTTGTATTGTGCGTGTGTGTGCATGTGGAGAGGATTGATGGAGAAAGGGGTGGGCGGGGGAAGGGGGGGGGGAGAGGAGGGGAAAAGACATATCAGTGTATCTATGTGAAGACTAAAGAAGAAGAGCAACAGATGTCCTGTTTTTGGCATTATAAAGGTTAATGCTCATAGGTATGATCATGAGTCTTAGCTATTATATTACCTACAGTGGGCTGAGATAACCACCACTACAGGAGATTGAAAAGCTTACCAAAAACCGTAATCGTAAAATAATTGTCTAAAAGAACAGCCACTGCCGTCCAACTCACTGACAATGAAACGTCAACAAAGAAAAAAAAAAAAAACAGGGAAGTCACTATAAACAAAAGTCCTGTTTTCTTCCATAACATCTGCTTTTCTAGCCCCTTGGTCTTGATATGTAACTGTGTAAGGATTGAGGATGGGGGGTGGATAGTGGGAAAGGGCTGGACAATCAATACGCTAAAGCCAGAGCCGTAAGACAAAAGGATTACTTTGTCATGACCTTTATTATGAACGGTTCCATTGCTGCAGTACTTGCTCTCTTGAAAAAAAAAATGTTTCCAACATCTGAATAATATCCTGGTATTCCAATCTGGTTTCAAAATGTCACTAGGACTGCGACAACAGCAATAATAGGGAAAAACATAACATATGGATTAAATAAGAACACGATAAAATAAAATGACACTTGAAATGACAACGACAGCGCAAGGAATCTTTGTTGATCAGAACATTTCACAGAAATACATTGTAGAAAGGCTTTTTTTTTTAGTGTGCCTAAGTTTCTATATGTGTTTATTTTGCACCATCTCTTGAGTGTCTTTTGAAATGAAGGTGTCTTTTCTTGGACCAGGTGTGTGGAGTCCACCATGAATAGTTGGATCCTTTTCAATCTCTTTTCTGCACTCCTCAACCACATTTTCTTTGGTCACTCTCTGTTCCTCTACCCCTTAGACTTGACTCCTTCGGTTTTAAGGCTCTCGCTTCTATCTTTTTTTTTTTTTCATTTCATAATGATATTCTTTATTATGTCATTAAATTCTATCAGATTTGGCTTCTCACTGGACTTACAGATTGCAAAGCTATTTAGTCGGTTTGTATGAAGTTCTATGGAACTTACCACGATAACACGTAGACGTGGTGTGGACCAATTATGAAAAATATATTCATAGACCCTTTTTTGACCAGGAGAAAGCTGATAGCAACTAAAAATAATTACGAATTGTGTGATAGGTTCCACCATGTTTAGTCAAGTCCAATTGTCGGATGTTGTTGTTTGTACTGATTTTGGGTCGCACTGAATGACAAGTTCCATCTTTTATAGCTAGCGGTTGCACCCTCACCGCAGGATAGCAGTCAGACAGGACAGTACGTCCCTGTAGTGTAAAGCCATGTGCAGGAAACCTGCAAAAAAATCATTGCTATACTCGATCGAATATCACAACTGCAAACTGGCAAACAACAACAAAGGGCCAATTGTTGAGCCAGTTCCCCTGAACTATTTTCATTCATGTCCTTTAGCTACATGTAATTTCACAGCGCAGACCCACACGTTCGCTGAAGCTGATGCCGATGTTATATTACGATGTTATGTGGCGTCCGCCCACCAGCAAGGCAGACCCCTACAACAACAATGTTGCCCAAGCCTGTATATGCCTGATAAGATTTCTCCGCTAGCGCCTCATTACACAATTTTTACGCTGTAAAAATCTCAATTGCAACTTGGCATCCCACTTTTGTGCCAGAGTTTAATAAACCGACGACCAAAGCAAGAACATTGGCCATAAACCGTGGACGATCGCAGCGTCCCAAAGAAGCTTTTTTTGTTCAATGCCTCCCTCTTCTATTTCTTTCCTTTTTTTCTTTTTTCTTTTTCTAGAAAACGAATAATGATAAGCTAGCCAAGGGAACTGTGGGTTCTGCAGGGCTGATATGCGAACGTGGAATTGGCAGTCCACGCTCTGAAAATAAGCACACTAACTTGTCTCCGTGGTAGATTTATCTCAGAACTGTGCAAAATCTAACACCTACATTAATGAAACAATGACCTTTTCATGATTAATCTTATGAAATTTCGAAGCGGTCAGGGGGAAAGGGGGTGGGGAAGCTGGAAGAGAAGCAGGGGCCCTTCCATTACCCTATATTACAAATTTGAGCAAATATTCACTGCTTTTTGTTTTTGCATCATGAAATATTCAGATGACCATCTTTCTCTCTCTCTCTCTTCTCCCTTCATTCTCTCTCTCTTTCTCTCTTTCTCTCTTTTCTCCCTTCATTCTCTCTCTCTCTCTCTCTCTCATTTCTTCTCTCTTGGGATTTCTCAGTCTCTGTTTATCTCATTTCTCTCTTACTCCCCCCCCCCCCTCTCTCTCTCGCTCTCTTTCTCTCACACATTTTTCTACCTTTCTCATCAACTCTCTTTCTCTCTCTCTCTCTCTTTCTCATGGGATCTCCCTATTTCTGTTGTTTTACTCTCTTCTTCAGTCTCTCTCTCTTACACTTCCAAGACCCTCTTCCCTCACTTGTGAAACCTCTTTTTTCTGCTGTTTTCGTTTTATTTTTCCAAACAGAATCTACAGTCTTTGTTTCGACAATTTTTCCCTTCCCCTTTTTCCACCCCGTTTCTCTCTCTCTCTCTCTCTCTCTCTCTGCTATTTCTCTTTCTCTCTCTTTCTCTTACTCATTCAGTCGCTGTCCTTTCTATCTTTCTTCGTTTGGCTTAAAATTTACTGATACAATTAGTTCGCAGGCTAGTTATATTGACCAGTAGATGACGTTTTCATTTTACAGGCGATGGACACTATTACGACTCGGTTGTGTCAACCTAATAAGTTATACATTATAATTATATGCCAGCATATGTGGAGAGAGACAGACTGATAGAGATAGAGAGAGAATATGAGAGACTAAGAGCGAGCAAGAGGGAAAGAGAACTGAGCATTCTAAACATCAGTCTTAATGACAATCACTCATCTACGATATGATTATTATTATTATATTATTATTGTTGTAGAAGAAGCAGTAGTAATAGTAGTAGTAGTAGTAGTAATAGTAGTAGCAGTAGTAGTAGTAGCAGTAGTAGTAGTAGTAGTAGTAGTAGTAGTAGTAGTAGTAGTAGTAGTAGTAGTAGTAGTAGTAGTAGTAGTAGTAGAAGCAGTGGTATAAGACTTTTGAAAACAACGAATAAATAAACCTGGATGCAGAGTAACAGTCTAACCTACATTTCTGCATTTTCCTTGATTCTTCTACATTCACCATTCATAGAATCAAATAACTTCACCAGAACACATACGAAACATTTAACAAAGTTGAATTGTTTTACAAACACTTTTGCTAGATAGAAGATAAATCACTGTCCACGAATCAGGAAACTACAAAAACCAAGCAAACAGACAGACCAAGAGAGGCATTCAATGTTAACGTCAACAGATGTGATGGTTACACTTTTCTTTTTCACCTCTCAATACTTTAGAAGAAGAGGCAACGGAAAACATTTTTTGTCGGACGAGAAAATGAAAATAAAATTGTTTTTCTTTGCCTCTTTATTTCCATTTCGTTAACCAATTTCTTAGCTTACATACCCTACCGCTTGAGGGAGGGAGGGAGGGAGGGGGCAGAATGAGAGAGAGAGAGAAAGAGATAGAAGAATGAAGGAACCCGAATGAGGATTTTGGCCTTAGCTTTTCTCTTTCACCTTCCAATTTGAGCAGTTAAATTATGCACGGCTTAAAAGCGTCGAGCCGGTCCCCGATTCCAGGAAATTGTCCCCTAGCATTCAACTTCAGTGGAGAAAATAAATAAATAACGATAGCTTTATTTTTCCAGTGAGTTTAAAATTTGCTCTTTTGCTCCATCTCCATTCTCTCTTGTTCCAGAGCTATCTGTCTTCCTACACTCTTCTCTCTGAGTGTCACCTCTTCTTTCTGTGCTTGTTCTCTTCTATTTTGTTATCTTTTTTTTTTTTTTTTAAGAACAGTTTTCTCTTTGTTTGCTCTATATTTTTTCTCTCTCATAGTTTCAAATCTTTGTCTTCTCTTTTTGTTTTCTTTTTTTATTCTGCTTTTGCTTGTTTGTTTGTTTGTTTTGTTGGTTAACTCTCGTTTTTCTTGCTCATATTTTGCTTCTATATTTTCTATCTCCTGTTTTCGCATTAATCTTTACTCCTCCCCCGCGGGGTCCTGGGGTTTATAAAAAGGTTCTCTGCTCCCACCTGCAGGCGGTGTGAGCCTGCCATCGGTGGGATGTCTCCCATGGAGTGTCATCCTCGACATTCTAAGGGAGACATCTTTTCCCTCTCTCTCTCTCTCTCTCTCTCTCTCTCTCTAGTTGCTCTCTCTTTGCTCCTGTCTTCTGTCCCGCTTTCTTTCCTCTCTTCTTCTTGATATGTAAAGGTATGTTACCGTGTTTGACACAATATAGCCGTAATCGTGCTGATGTGTCGTTAAACCCCAACACAAACCAACAAACAAACAAACATCTACTGGTGATATTCACACGATAACAGCACAACTTGAAACAATTTATGGGAACAAAACATGGTTCTCTGTTTATTAAACAGCGCGTTTTTTAAGAACGTTCAAAGATAAACCGCTCCTGTCAGCAAAGCAGAGAAACAGAAAGACAGAGAGAAAGAAAAAAAAATAGGATTCTATCCATTCTCTTATAACAGGAAAAAAAGCATCGTCAGCAATTTTGCTTCCAGAAAACGACCCAAATGTGTTGATTCATAAACAGATGCAAAATACTTCTGATACGTAAAGTACATGTCCTAAAAAAAAGTGAAAGACATCGGTCTTATTATTTTGTGTGTGTGTGTCAGGGGATTTGGGGAGGGGGGGGGGGTGAACGTATTCGTCCCAAAGCTTTTAAAGAGATTGTCCCCTCTTACTGTGCAGCACTTTTCTCTCGGAACGCCATGTTGAGAGAATTTATTGTTATGCCTATATATGTCTGCCATATGCATATTTAATCCCATTCATCCAGTTGCCGGATCTGTTGTCGGTAAAGTTGTCTGGTCTGTCGTCAGTCTACCCTTTCTTACAAAATGACGCTAACTGTCCGAATAGTTTCATCTGCTTTTCTCGCCCCACCCCCAAATCCCACACTCCTCTTCCCGCAGAAAAACAAAAACCGAATAAAATAATGTGAAGAGTTAATAAAATTAAAAGGGCCGAAAAATAACAAACAAAACAGTGTTATTGTTTCATTACACCTAGCACTATTTAGTTTGTTGCTGTCGTTGCTGACTAAGGCTGAGGCAGCCGCCCTACTTCCTGTGAAGAGTTTAATGTTCTGAACAAGAGAATGACAAATCCATTCAACATTCGGAACAGTAGCATGTATATGGTGCTCTACCACAAGTAATGGGTGATCATAGTTAATTCTTAATAACTTCAGCATTCACTCTTGATTCTTGTTCTTGTGAGGATTATTTTTGTTTTTGTCTAACTGATGAAAGAGACAAGGTCAAAGAACTATTAGGTGTATATGAGTGTTCGTTTGTGTTTGTGTGTGAGGGTGGGTGGGTAATGTGTTAATTTAAATGATTATTTTTGTTATAGAAATTATGTCAACGAAATCACACTTATCATTCCTAGATCTACGTCCAACCCCCTACACTCGTCCAAGTATCATATCAGAGCCATGAAACCTAAATACAACACAGAGACGAGCCGACGTACCGATCAGCCTTAGACAGAAACCGAGCTCATAAATATTAAACCACATCGAGGCCGGCTTACATACAAAACTACTACACACATCAATGCTGGCTGGATTGAATTCCGCAGTGGGCCAGCAGTAAAATCGATCAACATCGCATCTACTATTTCTTTGAAATCGCGTCAGTTGGGCTCTGACACTAGTTCGAAGCTGTTACAAACAAAGCTGTTACACTAGTTCGAAGCTGTTCCTCCAATGTAGCCATAAAAATGAGATCTACTGATACGGAATGTTTTGGGCCTCTAACATAAGCGACAGAGCGAGGACGAGAAATTCAGAGCAACTGACAACGCAGAGGGGTGGAACAAAGGAAAATGGAAACCGTGAAGGATAAAGATCAAAGCTTAAAGATGCAAGCTGAACTTGCCTCAAGGTTGAACACTGGACATTGTAATGCATATTTGTTTCTTATTTGCTGTAGGTGAAACACAACAGTCCTACTGAAGCAACGCAGCTTAGCATTCGTGGTCTTTGATGATGAACAATAACAGCATTAAATCTCTGTGATCCATTGTCCCATTCTAACACAGTGTGCATTATCTGAGCCACATCTGACAGATTATTTTAAAAAATGTTTCTTGAATGGTTCATGGAGATTAGGTCTGATAACTCTGGTCTGTATCAGCACATAATTACACACATGTCACTCTTTCAACAAGATAGTTCGGAAGTGATTTTGTGAGTCTAACTAAAAACAGTAATACTCCCAAAATGAGCGTTGAATATAACATTAGACTGTTTGGCATGACTATGTCATGGCATTGACTATTATCAGTCATCATGTCGTTGCTTTTACTACTGAGATGAATTAGATTCTACTATTCCATTAAGGGGGGGGGGCGTCCTGGAGGTGATTTTTTTATTGCTAAAGTTAGGTTATTTTAATCTTTTCCATCGTGTTCAGCATGTTCAAATTAGAGGAAAACAGTAAAAAAAAAACTTTGACTTTTTCATACGGTTGCCATGGCACCGCCGCCATCTTGGATTTTGGCGTCCCTAATTTAACTAATTTCAAAATTTATCTCCTCCGCCGAATTTCAACCAAACTTGATAAAACTTGGTGAATATATTGTTTAATATAATATCTAAATGTTACATATTATTATTACGTTCCATGCAATACAAAATTTTCTATAAATTTTTGAAAATGCCATATGGCGAAAATTCAAATTTCGCCATTTTTTCAAACTAAAAACCCAATTTTCTCGAAAACTTACCCACCGAATTTAACGCG
>JBCAUA010087028.1:0-10605 GCA_038406235.1 Peronia verruculata | reverse complement strand
AAGGGAGGAAGGAGGAAGACTAGACATAAAGGAAGAGGAGAATGGCATAATTAAAAATCACATTTAACACTTAGAACAGTAATTAGTACCTTCAAATCAAGAAATGTGGGTGCATAAAGAAAGTGACCATAGATGATTTACTGATAGACCGTCGAGAACCAATGAAAGACAGAGACGTGTTGTATTTAATGTAATGGCAAAATTATCTCTATTTTGCCAATACCCAGTGTTATTAACAACGTATTGTACCTTTGACAACCTTTAAGGGAAGGGTGTAAGTTCTAATATCAACTGATACATGTTTGAGAAATTAATCAAGACTATTGTAAACAAACTCAGTATTCTGTCTATGATATTGTCCAGATTTCTGGTGGATTAGCCTTATAAAGTTAATTTTAAAGAGTGGGGATCCTTATTTTTCACCGAAATCCAGAAATTAAATGATTCTTAAATAGATATATATGCCTGCTCATAAAGATCTAAGATATTATACTGTTTCTTCAGCAATCTTTGGTGACCAAAATGTTAAGTAACTGACTGACAGAAATACTGGTTTTTATTGATGGGAAATTGGACCAGAATCGGTGACTTTTCCTGGTACCTGGTGTCAGAGCTTTGTGGCTGTAAAATGCCCCTCTTATATGATTCTTTTGTATAAATGATTAAATACCACATGCCAAACGTTCTTTGTGGTTGACATTATTTGTCATTACCGAGGTCTAACGATTATTAACCTTTTTGGCCATCACCATTTTTCATCCTAAATTGTTATTTATTAATGGCTATAAATCAATAGCCTCTCTAGCAAATGAACATTGCATCCGATAAACCAACACCTTTTCCGGTAGATCTACATGGTACTCGGAAGAGATGAACGTTCAGTTTGGTATCTCAATATTCTATTCGATTGATCAACATTCTGCCAGTTAAATGGGTATATGCTATCTGATTGATCAACGTTCTATCTTGTTGTTCAATATTCTATCGCTACTTCAACATTCATTTGGGTAGGTCAATGATCTACATGTATCTGATCAATCAACATTCTATCGGATTTAGTATCATTTTATCTGGGAAAAAAATATTAAACAGGGCTGAGATTTAAATGGTTTGTGCTGCAACAATTTAAGATATGCAGCCCCACTCAGAAAAACGTGGTTCTCGTTGATGTGAAAACAGCAGCACTGCTTTTGGGGCAAACTGAGGAGAGAGTAAAGCATGGCAGTAGGAGGGGAAGTTAGAGATAGTAAAACACATAATATCCATACTCTTCTTTCAGGTTTAACCAGATGTCTGAAAACAATCCCAAAAGTTAAACCTGCGTTTCTGGAGTAAAGAACAGCATTTATATTGACTGAGTAAAATGGAGTAGGTCATCTAAGGTGTCTTCCTGTAGTCAAACTACGTCTTGACGCAAACGTCTTCATGGAGGGTAATATTGCCCTCTTGAAACGCTGGGGAAAATGCACCGATCTTCATGGCGATTACACTGGGAAATAGACATATCATGGAGAGTATATTATGTAAATGGCATTAAATTTGATTAAAAACTCTAGGTATTACTTCCTTACTTACCTTGTTTCTGGGACAGCCCTCGTATTTTTATCTTCTCAGTCATCGAAATGCCGTATCATACGCTTGAAAGACAGGCAGTCTAAAAGTCTATATGTTTCATTTCAGAGTTTTTGAACACCTTGTATTCCCATGTCTTTGATTTTTATGTATTTAATCTGGCAAGTGTCACGGAGTTGGTCTGGTCCCAGACTTGCTCACCCTACGTTGCATTGGAATTCCTTTACTTAACAACCTGCAATATCATAAGCATTGACATGGCATCCACATCATAACACCGTGAGGTATTTGACTGCCCAGTTTAAATTATTCCTTGTATCCGAATTGTCACTTACAATATGCCAATAGGCTAATTGTGGATATTAAATGTTTGGGCGCCATTTTGGATTGCTCAGGGGCTTGTTTGTCAGGTAATTGTCGCATCCACTGCCAACAGTTTTCAACCGAAGTTAATGCCGCTCGATTTCGATGCCTTGGTTAATAGTAATTTCGTTAACAAGAGTACAATATGCATTATGAGGAACCCTAACCTTTCCTTATTTTCCATGTGAGCTCAAAGAGTTAAATATTTAGTCCTGATAATCTGCACCACAAGACTCACTCAGCTTATGCTTTCATAGATAAAGAAGAAAAATTGAATTGACTGAATATGCTTTTCGTTTCTTTTGTTTGTTTGATTTTGTTCCACACAATGCAATAATGCAATTACTTTGTTATATAGATTTCAGCATATTGCATTTGCATGTCGATAGATAGCATTCGATCTTGACTGTTTTTAGATTAGTCAATAAACTGATACATGAGTTGCATTCAAATGGATAGCACTCGATATTAATTGTATTAGTTGAGTTCTTTAAGGCAATAGGTGAGTAAATTCGTAAGTATAATGTACCACATTATATTCTTTTAGTCTAGGAGTGTAAGTATGTATAGCTTTTTGTATATTTGAAGAAAATGAATATAAATGTATTATTTTTTTTTCCTCCAGCATACTATTGATGAAGTGTGTCTTATGGACAGGAGAAAATGCATATTTGATTTCATATAAGTTAGGACCTTTGATGAATTGTTATATGAGACTAGGCCAGCAATGCTTCTTTCTAACACTGAACATGGACGAAACTCGATCCTGATACATTGTCATGCAGTTATCTAAATGTTTGCAGATTGAACGTCATTTTAAACTTGAAGAAAGAAAAGAGATATCTGCAAAATAACAACAGCATGAGCTGTTTTTGAGCCAAGAATTCCTTGTTTGAAATGACCACTATGATTTATGTTCCTTGGACAATTTGAGTGCAGTGCAGTGCAGTGCCAATAATTCCTGTATAATGATAAAATTTGCTATACTAATTATGGCATAATTATGATAATATACCAATAATAACGACAATAATGTTTCACTATTTCCTTTTCAAACGATAGAAACTTTTCTCTCATTCGCCAAAAGTCTAAATTTTTTGTAAAAACGGTTCTGAGATGGTCGTTAGGCACATGGTTTACATAAATACTAGCTGTTGGATTTACACTGACTGCAGTGTTTAAGTGTATCACAAGCAGGAAGAGGTTGCTAACTGTAGTAGATAAGATAACTGGTAATATTATATAAGATGTCTGATCATTTATATATCTTGTACAATAGCCTAAACGTATAGCAGCAAGACCTGGTAGTATAACAGATACGCCTTTTTGTCCTTCTTTTTATGATGATGATCGTTTTAGTAAATAGATATGCTATTTATTCTTTGTCCTATTTATACCACAGATGTCCTGGCACACCAGAGGAAAATCGTTTCTCCATGGACGATATGAGCACAGAGAGGGCAGCTAAACCTGTCAAGTGAGACTTAAATTGTTAATGCATGTATATCTGTTAGTCTGTGTATTTGCATGTCTGTCTATCAGTGTGTTTGTTTGTCTCTCTGTCTATCTGTTTGTCTCTTTGTCTGTCAGTCTGTCTGCGTGTCACTATGATAGTCTGACCATCTCTCTGTCTCACTGTCTGTCTGACTGCCTGCCTGTCTGACTCTTTGCGTGTCTGTCAGATTGTCTGTCTAACCAGATGTCTGTCTGTTTGTCTGTCGATTTGACTGTTAATCTGTCTATCTAGTCATTTCTTCGTCTGTTATCTGACTGTCTTTCTTACCTATCTACCTGTTTGTATATCTGTGTCTCTGATTCGCGAGAACAATAACTAACCAAAAGAATACGTTTAGAAGTAGAAACAACGACGAGATGGCATTGAAGTCTATAACAAGAACTATTACGCTAACATAATGCAAATACATACCACCGTCTAGATTTTAGAATAATAATAATAAATAAATAAATAAATAAGTAAATAGATAGATAGATAAAAATAAATAAATAAATAAGTAAATAGGTAGATAGATAGATAAAAATAAATAAATAAATAAATAAATAAATAAATAAATAAAACAAGGAAGAGGACCATGTATAGGAAGGAGATAAAGATAGTGAGAATAAAGATTAATCGATGAAAAAAGGAGGAACATGCCGGTGATAAGGAATAAAGAATGAAGAATATTGAAGAAAAAGAAGAAGAATGGATACGATCATGTTTCCATACCATCATCTGATCTCGTAAATGTTCCTCATGCCAGTTCCTGATGTCGGACTGTAGATTTAAATAGAATAAGTTATGCCATAAAAACAGTGGCACTCGTAGCATAGGGGTTAGAGTACTGGACCGAAAACCGAAAGGAGAAAAAAGGTGGGTGACGGACATCGGGAGTCATGACCCCGTTGTGGCCGGGGTTCTAGAAGATGTCAGAAAAGGCCGAAACATCTAATGAAAGAACCCACTCTTCCTCTGAAGACCGTTACCTGTCTCGCTCCACCCGAGGAGTTTTCCTACCACCAGCATTGGCTTGACGTTAGTCATTATTGAATGGCCTGTTATCTTTAGTTACTGGTTTGCATACTATCATATCATACTGGTGCCACAGCTATTTTGCGATCGGAGATTGTTTCGTAGATTATCTACTCTCCCATAAGAGGGACTCGTGTAAAGGGAGATCACTTTAACCAGCCCTATTACTTCCCTTTACCAGACAAGAGGTGTTGAGCAAGCAGTGCAAAGAGGAAAAAAAATCCTTCCACATTTTGTCATTCCAAGAACTGATCATCCAAAACATTTGATAAAATTATAACAATAAGAAGAAAACATTCTCTTTTTACCATTTTTTTTTCCTTTTTATTATTATTATTATTATTATTATCATTATTACTATTATTATTTTAATTGTTCATGGTGTATGTTTCAAGCAAAGGGCGCAAAAAAGTGACTTTTTTCCTCTTTACACTGCTTGTTCAATCCCTTTTTAGTCTGATAAAGGGAAGTAATCGAACTGAGCACAACGATCTCTTATTCAGTGAAAATATCTAATATATTGTCAATTTGCCATTTCAGATTCAGACAGGACAGTACCTTTAAGAGGGAGGGGAGTGGCAAGTGTGGGCGGTCTCACCCCATGTCAATCATCCAGCAACCCACCTCCGATCTCTCCTATCATCAAATCACAGCCCAGATACAGACAATGCAAGCTATGGTCGACAAGCGATTGGTTAGTTACATCACGTACCTCATCTGTCAATTACACGTAATATTCTGGTTCATTGGCTCAACAGAACATGACCATGATCAGATATTATTTACATGAACATAATATTTATAGGTTGCTTTGAATGCAACATAGGCAAAATGGATGGATGGATGGATGGATGGATGGATGGATGGATGGATGGATGGATGGATGCTCTTAGTATCTGAAGTCACCTGAACAATTTTGAAGTGAATTTATTACATGTACTGCTCTGTCACGCTGTTTTCTTCTTAGGTATAAAAGTTCTGATTTACTCTTAAAATTCCTTAGACCTATTTGGGCAAAAGACGAAACTCTGATTTACTTTTTTTTAAAAAAATAATTAAAAAATCAATGCGTTTCACTAAAGTGTTTGTCATATCAGTGCGAAAATAAATTCCGTGAAACAAGATTCGGGAAGATAAAAAAAAAAAACAATTCTTTTATTCCTGGAAGAATTCTATAGCAGTGACACAGTGCTTTGAATGTTCTTTGACCTTTTACCAACTGTACTGTTGCAGACACACCTGGAGCAAGTTTACAGCAATACTACGGAGAGGATAGAAAAACTGACCGCTGCTCAGGAAGCTTTGGTGCAGTTACTCAAGCAGCAGTTGGTAGGTGATGTTTAACATTCTACGTTACCTTCTATATACGTCTTTCAACCTCATGATGGAGGTTACCTCGACCGTTTAACATTCTACTTATCTATATTATAAAATTTGCAAAAAAATCCACAATAGGTTTATGGATATGAAAACTGCTGAATGAATCCATCTGAAATTTTGCAAACAACATTGCTGTATGTGGAGCTGTGTTTCTATGTACGTAAACCCGGAAAAAAAAAAAACTTCTTATCTTTGACGTTACTCTACAAATGCGGTAATAATTGAACAATTAACTCGCAAGGGTGCTTGATCCGAATTGTACCTTTGATAATATGAAACGTTCAAAATGCAGTTTTCTTTAAGTATCATTCAGTTTAATCAAAACCAAAATCAACCATCGTGGTGCCCACGCTTGCCATGCATTTTAACTCGCGGGGCTAAATTTTAAAAATCTCCCACGGATCCCGTGGAAAGATTGAAAGATATACGAGTCACATAACACAGTAGTGTTATGTTATTTTTTGACCACGGTTGTGGACAGCTGAGATAACCACCACTACAGGAGGTTGAAAAGCTTATAAAAACCATAATCACCGGATCCCGTGGGTTCTCTTCTCTAGTTTAATAAAAAATGTCTTAAAATATAAGACCACTGCCTAACTGGCAATTTATCAAGTACATCCCCTCGTCCTTCCTATCCCATAACCTGCTGAGGTCGTTGGAACACCATCACAAACGTTGCAATAACCTTCTTCTATTTCTTCCTGTCCTTGATTGCCCTTTACAAATCAGCAACATCCAAGCCTGCCCATTCCATCCAAAAAACCAGATACTTGTAACAATATGAAGAACTTAAAATATACATCCAACATGATGGTATCATTAGTCTAATTTTCGAACCTATTTGTTAGCTCTTCGTCATGGCAATAAAGAAATCAAATAAAATTATATGAAAATAAAATACTATTATATACGAACACAAAATGTTAAAATTAATGATTTACTTATTGTGTTAACTTGCTTTAAAATGAAGAGTCTGGATAAGTTAAGTTGCAAAACAAATTCAAACAGTAAATGGCCAAAAAAAAAATGATTTGGACGACGATAGAAATGGTGTTGTAATCATTTTTCTTTGTATTGTTATTGTTGTTGTCATCGTTGGCTTTGTTGTTGTTGCTGTTGTCGTTGTTATTGTTGCTGCTGCTGTTGCTGGTACTGATGCTGATAGTTGTGGTGTTGTTACTACTGCCATTGTTGAAGGTGTTGCTGGGCCAGATTCTCTGTTGCTGTTACTGATGTTACTGCATTTCACAAAACTGTGACGCTGCTTCTTTTATCAAACATACCTATCGTTAGTGGGTTTTCGTTGTTGCTGTTTGTTTGTTTGTTTGTTTGTTTTTTGTAAGAATCAAGTTTGATTGGACAGATTTCATAACATTTCGTACTTTCTTTTTTTCAGCAAAAGAGCCAAGAAAGACCAACAGTAACACAGATTTGCCCTGAAGATGATGATCTTCTGACAGCTTCTCGAGTCTGAAGTTTGTCCTGGACCACGGAGCTTTTGACTGGAGCCACTAAGCTCATGTCACAATATAGAAGAACCATTATAAAACATATTCTACAAGGCAATATATTGCCAGAGAGACAACGAGAAGGACAGACATATCGGTAGGATGATAACATCAAGGAATGGGCCAGTAGATGGGAGGATCAAGGAGGGGACCAGTCTCCGTCTGATCGCCACACTGAGCTTTTCGGGGGATCAGAACATGTGAAATAAGATTGCCAGACCTCATCACTGGTGCCCCAACAACTTTCCACTAACTATGACACTAACCCATTTGAGTCATTGAGCAAAGCTAACTGTCGTACTGACGTTCTTTGCCCACTTGGTGAATTCTCTGTAATGTCAGACTGCCTGTTCACAAATATGGCTCATTCCGGTCTCATGAGCAAATGGCATAATGATAAAGTTACCATGGTGATTTGGATGGCTTCTTGTAGATTTGACACAATCTTGTTTTGAATATACTGGACAGCATATTCCATACAGTGTCTGCTTGTCAGTTATTGATTTGATCCACGCCTGTCCTCAGATACATGGCGGTGCTATAAGTATTCATCAACACGATACATTCAGCAAAGAATAGAATAGATGTACATGGAGATCTATCCAGGTAGTTAGATAACAGGACTGCCAAACCATGTAGTATTAGACGTTTCTGTACAAAATATGAACTGTCCTAGCTTCGAATCAATGACAAAAACATAGACTGCCCACAGAGTCTGCTTTTTCCTTTACCACATACTATACTGTACTTGACAATCCAGATGTCCATTCATGGTAGACCTCTACAGTGACCAATTACCCTTTTATCGCCAGTTTTCTGCAATGCCGGTTGGCTCCACTGATTACTCCTTTATAGATTTGATCTGTTCCAGCACTGGCATAACTGGCAGCGTTACCAACTCCCTAGTATCTCGTTCCTCCTTTTTCAGATCTGATCTTTGTATGAATACTTTCTTCTGATAACTACCCATTCTGGGAAGAATTAATAAAACCACCTCCTGGTGTGTTTCTGTCCTCGCCTGAATTCAATAATCACATTTTTACCGTACAGTCTGATTGTCATTAATAGATCTGACTCATCTCTTTCTTCTATTCTAGGACAGTACTCACTGATTCACTCAACTTTGTCAAAGCCGTGTGAACGCTCATCTCGAACTATTCCCGACTGGCAGTAAATGTAAAAAATAATTACAACCTCTGACTGGGCTTTAATAGATATGGCTGTCTCTGTTTTGGATTATGTGACAGTGTATTATTATGGTGACTAACTTGAAGCATTCAATGGATTATGAATAGACATCCAGATTCATACCTGTCATCGAGTCAATAGTGCTACCAGAAATAGGTTTCCAAGACTACCTATCTTTTCGCATGAAAATCATGCCAGCTCACGAGTTAGGTCATTTACTCAGTCATAAAATCGACATAAGAACGTTACTAAATGGAAATTTCAAATCAGCAAGAGATATCGAGTTCATTTGAAGTTTTTCCAGCACACATCAATAACCAAATTCTATACACTTGTGATTTAAGTTTGGTAGGTGCATTAAGACACGCTTGCCATGATCGTTGGACAGAAAGTCAAGTTAAGTCTATAAATTTCCAATTCATATGAATGAATTTTCCCGTAAGAAATGCCACACGGTTTTGTTGATTTTGTTATTGTAAAGGCATTTGGTGCCATGATGAATATGGCAAGAAAAGTCCATGGGTATCTCTCAGATAAAAGAAGTCTCAGTGAATATCATGTCATGGTGAAAATTTTCTGGTATCCTGAATACGTTGTCTTCGTGAGATAAACAGCCTGTGTACAGGGACTAGCTTTCATCACGTCTCTAAATGATAACTTTTCTGATAACACAAGCGGAGTTTTGCTTTGACACGAATTGACATAGCGAGAACGAGAAATCAGATTAATATCATTGATGTGAAGAATAACCTGGACTCATGCATTTCTTGTGAAAGATGATTGGCCTTTGACTCAAACCAAACCAAAAAAATGATGGTCTAATAAAGACATCAATATTATGTTCATGTCAGTAAAAGTTTGTTATGTTCAATGCTACTCAACACTAACATTATTATTGGTACTAGTAGCGGTTATAATGACTCGTCTTGTAAAGTAATATATCACCTTCGATGCATGTACAGCATATTACCACCATCAGAATACACCATTGTTTTATCACTGATATTGGAACTTCTAGATACGTATTATATCTATATAGCATGGTGGGTTTGGTAGCTGGTAGAATTTGTATTAACTAATAATTTCATCTCCAGTTTGAATTTCCCTTTCTCTGATAATTACATTCGAATTTTTTTTCTGGAATTGAGTGGTTGTTGATTAAATAAGCCCTAAATGTATCAATAAAAACTGATTAAGTATCAACTTTTCCATGATGATTTTAATGAATTGTTATGTTGAAAGAATGCCAATTTGGGCTTTAAGATGTTAAACCATGATTATCGTGTTACTATATAGTGCGCAGGAAATCCCTGTGTAAAGTGTAATGAGAGGTCCTTTGGTTAAATCAGTCCTTTAACACCTTTGGAATGAACTATCTAACTTGCAAGATTCTCATAGCAGACATTCTGCCTATTCTGTGAAAAGTCTTCAGCAACTCGATGGTTATGATAGATTCAGGTTTAGTGTCTTTTTTCGTCTACATAATTAGCATTGATTATACATGTATCTGTTATCGTTCCTGACATCGACAAAATCGTCGTTATCACCTAAGATCTTCATTATGCTTTTTCTGTGTAATATCTCTGTATATGAAATGGTTGATCATCTGTTACGAAATATAAAGTTGCTCATTGATTTGTTTGTTTGTTTGTGTGTTGTTTGTTTTTATTTGTTTGTTATATGTTTTATCATAATTATTATTATTTCATAGAATTAATATGTCGCGGTCAGTACCATCGTCCGTTACATCTGGATCATTGTCGTCGTCATCATCATGGCTTCCGTTGTCAACAGATTTAACTCTCAAATGGAGTGAAAGCTTATGAAAATAAAAGACAGAACAGTCAAGATAAAGAAGAGAACTAATTCTACTGACCGTCTCACAGTATGTCCAATATGCCAATGCCTTTATGCTTCAGATTTTGCCCTGGGATCCCACATGAGGAAACACAATTGAAAAAGTGCTAGACTGGACTTCATTGTTAGCAAAGATAGATAGATAGATAGATAGATAGATAGATAGATAGATAGATAGATAGATAGATAGATAGATAGATAGAT
>JBCAUA010086996.1:0-10606 GCA_038406235.1 Peronia verruculata | reverse complement strand
TGATCAAGACCCATCACTCTGACCCCCCCCCCCCCCCTCCCCGAAAAGTTGATACAATATTTGACTAACGAGATACCATATGTTATACATGCATGACAACCAAAGAACTAAGTGAACTGTGACATTACAAAGACAAGTGGTTTAGAAATGAAAGATAAGATGTGACAGGATGAATAAAAGTTTGGTCTGTCTGTCTTGAACTTGAACACAACATGCCTGAACATGGGATAAAATGTTCTGTGCCCTGGGCAAATCAGTCACAAGTCACGCCGGGCAATTTCAAATTACGTCTGTTTCTACCCAATTTCCAACTCAGATACCAACACTTTTTTTTTTCCAGATTAAAAAGAAATTTTTGATATGCGAAAAAAAATAAAAAAAAATAAATACATGTACATGTAAATAAATTCAGTACCTGAGTTGGAAAATAGTTAGAAATGGTCCTAGAATGAAATCACCCAGTGTGGCTTCTGACTCATTTGCCCTGGGCGTGAGACAAATGACATCTGACCATCACATCAACATCACAACCTCTTTGGGTTTCCCCTCACCAGTGACGATACCGGTACTGCCGCTGAAGAACTTGTCTGGCATGTATGGGAGACTGGAACACACTTAGACATCAGCAAACATTGATGACAAATATTTTTCACACCATATCACTGTCACGTTTCTAATAGGAATAAGTAGGAAATAACATTGACAATGTCAGGATCCCTGGGTGTCAGGTAAGGAATGAGATACTTACTGGTACATTGGCAATACATACATCTCTACAGGATTATATCAGTGATAAATCTTGATCACTGGTCAATGGTTTCTATGACACAAAATGAACAAGGCATTTTATGAACAAAGGTGACCCAGATGGGGTTGGATGGCGGAGAAAAAAACAACAAAGCATTTGTGAACACAAGCATAATTACATACATGTACATATATTTGCTTGGAGTTGGAGCTGAAGTTGTTTTCTTTCTTTGTCTGTTTCTTTTTTGACCACAACAGCGCACACATACCTTGGACTTTTACCAAAATCCCACAATAGTTGAAAAGTTTTCAAAAAATATCTGCTGTGCATCAAATTTGGTTTATCTCCTGCAAAGTGTCATGTTCATACACAGCCAACTGGATGTTCATCTATCATTTTGTGGAAACGCATGGACATATGAGTTTTAAAATTTCAAACTTTTACTTGTAGAAGTTTAGCATTTTTTCACACACATGTACCTATTATGGTGTGTCAAATAAAGATAGCCATTACTTTTAATAGTAGGCTACATAGTCTTCTACATCATCACAAACAACTACATTAAATATTCGCATGTTTGCTATGATAAACACCATGAAAGTTTTCCATAATGCCATGAAATTTTTATCCAAGCTTTGTTTGGGGGGAAGGGGGGTATCATCTCTTGAAAAAAACAATGAAACTATGACAACCTGATGAACTACACAACAACATTCAAAAGCTACACTAAAATTACTAAAAATATTAAGAATCAATTCATTATGGAACTAACAACAATATGCGGGGTTTCTATAACTACAACTGGCTTTTTCAAATTTGTTTTCAGCTTTGTTTTCTCTTTTTTCCACACTAAGAAAATGCTTGCACTAATTCAAGGAAATCAGTTCAATCATTCAGACTTAGTTTCACCTTCATTATCAGAAATGCTCTCAAACACATCAAAATTAAATCTTAGAGTTAGGAACAAACAACAATAAGATAAACGCTAAAATTTAAGCAATCAAAATCCACATATTTTTTTAATGCAAAAAAAAAAAACCAACAAAAACAACAAAACAAACAAACAAAAAAACAAGGAAACAACAACCACAACAAAAAGACACCAAAATCATGACGTGATATCCCTCAGAGAATGAAATGGAGGAAAAATTTGCGCTGAAGTTCAGACATTGAGCAAAGTCCAGGCATGGAAATTATTTGCTGTTCCAGTGATGAGAGGCCAAATGAGTTCTCTCTGGTCTCTAAATCTTATCTAAGCTACATACATGTGTGTTATCTTTGTTGTTATTTAGAAATTGTTTGTTCCATGCTGATTTGGTAATAAAAAAGAAATACAGTGTATAATCAATTATTGTGAATTTTGTACCTCATGAAAAATGAGCTGAAAATTTAAACCAGACATTATACCATTTACAGAAATCTAGACGTGATTTGTTCTTAGTGGTTTTGATTATGAAGGAAGTGTAACAGTGAAGAATTATTGGCAGGTGTTTGTGGAATGCTGGGAATAAAAATAACACATGCCGTACGGACCATTGTCTACAGACGCATATTAATGAGAACTGTAAGTGTATACTTAAGCTGTAATGGATGATAAAAATCCTAGGGCAGCAAAGTAATGTAAAATGATCATATAAACAATTATTGCGTGAAATATCAGCATCAAAATGGTTGGAACAGTTTTCACCAGCCAAATGACCTCCCATTGCTAGACACAAAAATGTATTGAAGAAACTTTGGAAAAGGGGGAAAATTAATGGAAAATTCCAAAAATTTGACAGGTAGAACAAATCTTCTTTGCATTTTTGTCATAATTTTGTCAAAATTTTCTGTGATTGGGAAATCAGATAGAAATAAAAAGTGTTTAATTTCCTCTTCCTCTAATAGCCCTTGTGTCTGCGAAGGGAGGTAATCCTGTTTCTAAGCGAACAAAGTTTATGATCATTATGGGATTTTCAAGTTCATCTGACGTACAGTGTGTATGTGTTTATCTGAAGATGATTTGTGATTGGCTTCGCCAATTAATAAGCAGCATTTGAACAAAAAATTGATTGGGCAAGCGGTCACAGTAGAAGCCACATAAGGCAGGACCACTTACCACGCAAATCTGTACATGCGACATGCAGATATGGTTCTGAGCAAAATATGATAAACAGTGACTTAGACACTACACGTATGTCACAATTTCGTGCACATCATCTCTGCTCTACAATAATGAACCAAGTCTACGTGAGACACACCTTGATGAAATCAGATGACTGTCAAACCAGGGCAACCAAAGAAATCATGATTTTACAGCAAAGAGTGAATTTTTCATGTATATCTTTAAAAAAAAAAACAAAACCTCTGTGTCTTTTTTTGGAGGTGTTTCAGGGGTAGCTTTGCTGAAATATCTTGAGTGAAAGTCAAAAATCTGTAAATGTTATTTACTACCATGACCTAAATAAAGAGTGACAAACTTGATCAACCATCTGTCTCACCGCCTATCGAAATGAGACGCAAGTCCCTGGGCTGGAATCGAGAAATTTGGTTTTGAATGTGATGCGAGTGGTCAGAAATCAAATTTATTTTTTTTAATGCGGAAATCAAAAGTGCATTCATTTCTGAACAAGACCATATTGACTTGTCCCTGGCATTATGGAGCAGTCTGGACTGATGCCCGAAATGAAAACGACACACACAAAACTAGCTTTCGTTAAAATGAAATCATGAAAGTAACATTGCAAGGGATATGTGAAATCAGATACCAGCCCATGACAACGATACAATAGTCAGTGTTAGCAAGAAAACAGACTGCTAAACCAACTGCACTTGATACACAGAGGAGTATTTTGCTATTTTTCATGTATTTTGTATCAAAACCCAAGGTAAATGCCAGAATTCTGTAAATGAACTCTTTCCAGTTATATATGACAGAAACCATCTTACAGCTACATAAAACAATACCCACAGACAAATAATTGATTGTAAAACAGCATGAAAATTTGTTACGATTAAATTTTTTTTTTTTTTCTTTTACACTCAACAGTTGGCATGACCCCACAGCTAAAAGTTCCTGTAGCAAGCAGGAGATACAATGTATGTTAAAAATGCCCCGTCCTGTTGCTATGACAAAGAACAAAAGCACCAATGTACACACACATAGTATTCTTGACCATTAAGATAAAAGTTTCAATACAAAACAGTTTGGCTCAGCAAAAAAAAAAAAATCCACATGAGTTTAACTTCCCTGTTTATGAAATAACAACTAACTGTGTGTGATGCTGTACAAATCAGAACAATATCGCCATAATCATGCTGGTGTGCTACTTAATCCTGGACAAGTCAGGAATCTTTACTCAAGCCAATTTTTTTTTGTGTGTGAATTTTGTTCAAAGGCCATTTTCAAATTTCAGTATGATGATTTGTCTCTTCCACTGCTAACTGTATAAAGTCAAGTAATAAAAAAAAGAAGGGAGACCATATAAATCACGGAGAGGTTGGAAAGTATATGTTGTATGTGCTTTTCAAGGGCATGGATACTGCTCAGAGAGAATGTTTCATCTTTGGTGTCAAATTCAGAATTGCTTTTAAAATTTCAGACACACATTATTTGGACAGAGACAGTCAGCCAGATGCTTTGCATTTCTGAGATTCATGTAATGACTACAGATATGGTTTAATCTAATATGGTAGTCTCACTTTTCACCAATACATAGCAAAAAAGAACAGCGATACATTCAATGATTCATTAAGTAATAAGTCACAACAAATGGTGATGAAATACTGGACAAACATTTGCCGCAGGGTCCAACAGTAAGTCAGTAATGCTGATGTGATTCAAGCAAAGCACAGCCGAAGCAAAAACTGTCGTCAAAAAATAGTGGTGTAGATGCCATCCCTCGGTGCTGTGAAGCACGCCTCAGAGATTCATCCTACATCATTCTTGATTTGCTAAACTAAACAACATTGAACAAAAATTCCATCTCGCAAGTAGCAAATGACATAAAATCTTTTTTTGTGTGCTCAGATGAAATTAATCGAATGTCAAATCTTTCCTGTACAGAGTATTGATATCAGTGGACGGGAAATGAGTGTCCTTGACTTTGGTAAAAAAATGATGATGAGCTACAACTCTTCTGTGCTGAGATATTCAAAGATTCAAAGTGAATGTCTGTGATATCCATGGTTAGTAAACTACATTTTCCACAACAGAAAATGTGACATGTGAAGTCCACTTCAATTTTCCCCCTTCATGTGACAAAGGTCCCTCAGATTAAGGCTGTTCCAGTTCTCTCCCTTGCACACTCTAATCCAAGCAACCCTGTTTTACCCACGACATGGTGGTGCACAGAGGAGGGAAAAAGAACAGCCACCTGAGTAGATGGTGTAGTGTTTACTGTAAACAATCTCTACCCTGCAGCCTGAGCTGAGGCAGGCTGTGACACTGAGGGTTACCTGCCATCTCTCATCTCACTTCAACTTGAACTGTAACTGATTGTCTCTGGCTATTTGAAAAACTCCCTGAATTTAACATCTTTGCTGTGGTGAGCTGGTCAAATCCCTATGCTGGACAAAATTTCTTATCTGCGGATTCCCACTATTTACTCACAAATAACAAAAAATAAAATATGTCCTCAAAAAATGAATTAAAAAAAATAGAAAGAGAGGACTCTGATGACAGTATGCACCAAACTAAATCAACAGCAACACAGCAACTGCGGAATTATCCGATCACATCCACAGTGAAGTGAACGAGAACAGGCTGATAATCATACCATCAAAACAAAACAAAAAAATTCACTATTCCGCATGAAAGTCAACATTCAGAGTGATTCAAATACAAGTGTATGAACAAGATAAACAAATTTATAAGATATACTTGTAGAATTGGAGTAGACAATGACAAATTGAGCAAGGAATTTACCATCTTTATCATGGCTGATAAAAAATCTAAAAGTTTTATCTGTAATACGGATATCCATGAACCTAAATTTAAACATGATCAAATTTCAAGTTCTGCCTTTATCTTTATGAGAACATCTGCAAACAATCTTGCGCCCAGGGCAAATGAGTCTGACGTCGGGCTGGGCAAATTTGAAGTTATGGCCATTTTTAACTATTTTGCGACAGTTACACCAAAATTTTGAATCTTTTTCCCACAGAAACAAAATTCAGCCCTTTCTAACCTGAAAAAAAAAAAAAAAAACTTGATACATGTATCTGAGTTGGAAAATACATGTGGTTAAAAAATCACTGTAACTCTCTATCGCCTAATGCAACTTCCGACTTGTTTGCCCTCGGCGCAAGACAAATATGTTCACATATCCCCTCATACAAAATATCTCTGTCTCACATGACAGGCTGCTTGCGTGATAGAATTCTCCTCAAGTGCACGACATAATCTCAAAAGTGATATACATATAACGACTGGATCTTAGTATGTAAAACCTTCAATATCAAAAGTCTTACCATATAATTTATCAATACCATGTATTACAAGTAACAACAATCCCTCTGTGGATGTTTACCACTGAGTACATTTACATGCTGCGGCAGGGAACTCATTCACGGTTAGGACAAACCACTCAAAGCTGAGAAGTCATGTGTTGTAAAGTCAATTCTGAGCCAACAGAATTCTGTCATACATTTTATGTAGAAAAAAGCACAAGTAGGTCAAATCCACATCGTCCATACGGCAAAACTGATATAGTCCTCCACAAGTGGCTAAAAGCAAAATGAGAACGTAATGCAACTGCCCATACATCTGACTTGACTGATCATTAACTGCGACTCCGAGCAAATTATTTGACTTCAACAAAACTGCAGTGTAGTTACAATATCTACTCCTGCTCTCCAAGTTTCTCATCTGAAATCTCCAGTCTTCTGTAAATATTTTCTCCTAATTTATAAAGCTTGATAAGCAGATATCTGAGGCAATAAACTTGTCTTAAGTTTGAGTAAAGCCAGCCTTTTATTTCACTGAATCTCTATGCCAAGGAAATGATCATGAGAAAGCAAACTGGTAAATCTTTCTGTCCACTGTGGAGCAAAAAGTTCTTGATCTGCAGAAAATGGGATGTCCAGTATTTACTGGTGAAACATCCTACAAGATTTAAGCTATTTAACAGGTGAGCCATCTGTATGAGATATATTTGTATGATTTCATAACTACATTCATGAGAATAACATTCCGATTTCTAGCATCTTTCAATTCCTTCATCTCTCAGAATAAAACAAACAGGACCAACAACACAGGATTTGAGACAGAGCACCATTCATCAATGTTGTTTATGTCCTCGTTGAAAACAGTGGTCATTAGAATACCATATGGCAAGGTCTGCAGTGAAGCGTGAACATCAACAGTAATAACGACGACCATTCATGTGATTGTAATCATACACAAATCTGCACTGACACATGCAGCCAACACACAATTTTGGGGTTTTCCTCTTGGGATACCACAGGATACTGATACTATGACAATGTGGACTGCACTTGAACAGAATCCCTGTCATATAACTAGCAACACAGGGGTGACTGCCACGCTACATGTAGTGATTTAACTCTAAACAATTTGAGACATTAACTACAACAGAAGTGAGACCACCGAATGACTGGCCAAAACAGCTCATTTCATTCAATCAATAAATCAATGAAAATATTTTATGTCTCATATCTGACTGGCAGGTGACTTTTCATGCTGAGTACACTGAAGCCATGAAAAAAACAAAATAAGCATATGAATGCAGTACATAAAACCAATGGTGCATAAATAAATAAACAAAATCACAGAAAACGTTGTAGCCATTACAACCGAATACAAGGACATGTTCTGAACAGGTTTACCATAGACATAGTTGCAAGTTTGTTTTTATGTTGGAGAAATCAGGGATTTACCAGTCTCGCTGTCATCTCTTTTTTCTTTAAAAAAAAAATCATATTTCTATAAATTTTGTTTTTCCTTTCTTCTTTTTTTTTTTTTTTCATGAAAGCAATTCACATTTTAGGCTATATTTAAAATTGTATACAGAACTAAAAATACATAATCAACTAGTCTCTGAACCTTACTGACTTATTCATAATAGACTGAAAGCATTCAATTACACACGAAAAAAAAAAAAAAAAGAGGAGAGAGATTGCACTTTCAATCTGTAACTTCCACTATTAATATGTTATGTTTTCTTTCTTTCTGAGTGATATGTAAAACATTAGAGATAAAATTAATACGACATCTCATGTGACAGGTGACTGTGTTCAATAAACTGATTCTCATCCGCAAATGTTCATATTTTCCCCAGTTGTTGGACAGAGTTTTGGCTTGTTCATTCTCTTGTTTACAGTCCTGCAAACTTTTTCCATGTTGTTAGACAACCCCATTGACCTCTCGGGCTTTGCGGGCGTAGACTTTCTCCCATTTACGCAAGCGGCAGGCACACAAGAACTGGTAGAGGTTCCGACAAATGCCCTCGTTGAAAGGGTTGTAATCATCATCCAGGTACTTGAGATATGTGATTCTCTCCCTTGACGCAGCCTCCCATGTTGTCAAACCCTGGCACAGAGGAACAGTATGGAGTCTTTATTATTTAAAAATGCCTGAGTCATACATATATAGTCGAGTCCGCTTAAATCGAATTTGCCGGGACCATCCTCATAAGTTCGATTTATGAGAGTTCGTCTTCCAGTTTTTTGACAAGGGAAACAACTCCCGAAATACCTATGAGCAAGGACTACTATATATTAGTCCTTGTCTATGAGATAAAAGTTGAGGAGGCTGCCGCTTTCTCCACATGTTCCTGATGTTTTAATATCGTCAAGTGTATTTGGGGGAATGCCATACTTTTCAGCTATGGCCTTCTTGGATATCGGCACTTCTATTTCCTGCAGCATTTTCATTTTTGTCTCAATGGAAAGAGCCGTTTTCTTTCTCTTCAGTGCGTTAGAGGAAGCCATCACGTAGATCTAGTCTATAAAATAAAGCTAGATCTAGTCAACTGCAGGCAAGAGAGCGAACACGATGTAAATACTGACTAGAGCTTAGTACTAGAGCTAGATTTGTACCACCACGCAGTGATCATAACACAGGCGCTAGGCGCAACGCCTCCGGTTGTCAAAACACGAAGCATCATAATAGTAATAGAATGGTCAAGCGGACTCGACTGTAGATCTATATCTTTGACCCTGACCCTGACCTTTGATAAATGCAGTGACATTGGGTTTTGCCCTGTCCACTGATCTTGTATTTGTCATGTCTGTATTATAATTATGGAGTGAGGATCTGGAGATTATCCATTTTAGCAGTACCTTTTCTTTTATTAAAAGCACTTAGCTTAATTATTATTAAGGCCAAGGTCGGCAGTGAAAGCCAAAATCCACATTTTTTGAGTTGAACACTATTTTAATACGATAAACATGATGGAATTGTGCTCCTCATTTAGGCCTACTCTATGGCAGCCTACTTTTTCCTGTAAAATCTTCATGGTTGCCATGGAAACACATGAAAACAGTCGCCATTTTGGATTTTTCCCCTACTTCTCAACCCACATTTCTTAGAAAGCATCAGTCACAAAACCACCAAAAACATTTTTTCATTCAACATAAAGATTTTGTCTGATCGCTTTTGTGGATATTATGTAAAATATACTTATTGCTATTTTTAAAATCCACTATAGATATAAAATATGCAAATTTTCACACATTTATGAGAAGGAAAAAAAAATTGTGAAAAAAAAAATAAAAAAATTCTGGAATTTTGAAAAAAGCATCACACAAGATCTTTATCTTATGTTGCTGCACATTTCCTGTGTTTTGAATAAATTCCATGGACAGATTTTACAAAATCTGGGTTTTATTGCAATAAAAACACATTCTGAGTAAATTGCAATTTTCTAAAAGTATTGTGAGTGTACTGTTAGCCTCTTTTCCCATGATGATGTCTGTCTGAGGTGATTATTTTCTTCATAATCCACCAGGAACGCTGCTAGGACCCCCCACCAGTTCTCTCTGCCTTCTGGCTCTTTCTTTCTTCCTTATAGCCTGCCTCTTAGTCTGTTTTTCTAAAATAACAACAACAAGAAGACACAAAGCAACAAAACATTCATCACAGTATATATATATATGTTACATACAGGCGGAAACGACCTTGAATTGCGTTAGTTGCACACATCGAGCCAGTAGACACAGTCAAACTTCACTTGCAGGTCAATGCACGGCCTGCGAGCACACAGGCCATACATAACCCTATGAAAATGAATGGGTGTTTGGGCACAGAAATTTACTTTGAAGGAAGGAAGGGTTACCATTGGTTAAGAGGAAAGAGGTCAGATTTTGAATGGATACTAAATTTAAAAAGTTCTAGCCGACGCAAAGTTGCTTACAAGCCTGGGCTATGAAATGAGGGCATTTTGATTTTTAAAAAATGAACAACTATGCACTTACCTCACTGTGCAATAATGGCAAGGTTAGGTCCTCAAAATCAACTTTTGACCCAAAAATACATTCTATACTATCAACAAGAGGTCAAAGAATAAAAATTTTGCTAGAACGCCAAAATGACAACTTTGACCCTCAACATCAATTTTCACTGCTGACATTGGCCATAATATAACCTTGACCTATGTCAATATGCGCACTAATAGACTGTGCAGACTATTATCTGAAAACATTTTTTGCGTCATTTTTTGGCTTTGAAAATGGCATTATTCTCGGATCACAACATCAGTGCAGATCTAAATTTGCACAGATTTTTAAAGATCTTCAGAATAACAATGTGCGAGTGCAACTTCAGGGGAGTGCAAAATCCTTTAAAGGGGTAGTGCAACATGAATTCAATGTGTCAGATTCCTTTGTGTTTTTGCCTCAGACGAAATGTTTCAGTTA
>JBCAUA010086985.1:0-10607 GCA_038406235.1 Peronia verruculata | reverse complement strand
GAGTGATAGGTAAAAATCCATGTCTAATCAAGAGACGCAACCCTGCACCAGATATGTCCCGTATTGTTATGTTTAATATCCCTTATCACATACTGTGGGACACAACTCTGGGTTGGATACGCTACAACACTTACACGATTGCGCCCCCTGAGGAAAATGGAACAATCACATCCCGCTCCAAGCGAACACACCAAACTGGCATTTATATATTATGAGTAGGAGGCTATTGAATTGGAAGATATATTAAATGTAAGATATTCTCTCTTCATGGAGTCCCTAGTCCAACTATTGACCGGACAGTCTATCAAGATGTGCACCACGATGCACCACATCCTGCACTCAGTAAGTTCTGAAGGCAGCCTGAGAACTCAAACTCTGCCGCGGTTACGCTTTTTTTTTTTTTTCATAATTATTACTAAGTTTTCTTAGATTTGAGTTTACTTGTGGTTTTCGCTTCACCCACGGACACAATTCCCAGATTTCATTTCCCTCCCACCTCGCCTGTCAGACTTTGTCTGTTCAACGTTTGATTAACTCTTAGTTTCACAGAAACCTAATCCTATAATAATCCTATAATCAACAATATGATATGTGGTCTGTGTTTGGCCAGTGTGTATCTGCCTGTTCGTTACCTGTGATTCCTGTTACAGAGCCTCAAAGTTACAGAGACACTTTTATATTGTGCTGTTGTTACCAGCTGCACTAATACCGCGACAAATGTTACTGTGCTTAAGTGATACAAAGAAATACGCCGCACTGGTGTGGAGTAAGAATTTGCGATAACAGGGTATATGGAATTAGAGTCATCATCTTCAGAGACAAAGATTTGACTATTACTCTCCTCATTCCTTACAGTCAATTTTGTTCTTCATTTTTGTAAATTAAATTCCTGTTTGAAGACAATTACACATTGTCTTATCTTATCTTATTTCATTCCTAGATACTGGAAAACGTGCACTCTATTATATTTCTCCTTGCTTCTTCACTGGCTGCTCACCATAGTCTTATTTCTCACCTCTCTCTCTCTCTCTCTCTCTCTATCTCAACGGGAGCGTCGGAAAGAGAAGGACACCTCGGCCCCCACAGCCACCACAGAACACCATGCAACTACAACGACAACCATGTACTGGAGCTGTGTGTTGAGTAAGACCTTATTGTCACGCACAGCGCTTTTCAACATCGAACCACGCAGATGTACACAATGATACAAATGGAATGACATCAATGTCTCATCTCAAATCAAATTTGTTCTAGCAAAGATCACAAATGAGGAGAAATGTCACAGACTCAGGGGTTACCCTTACGCAGGCCTGGACACAGACCATCGGCCAATCATCACAACAGTGGTCACTAACAACAAGAAGAAATCTGTCAACAGGAAGAAACAACCATAGAATCTCAATACGCACAAGCTTCAAGATAAAATGGTGCAGAAACAGATCAGTTGCATCATTAGCCAGAGCTTTGAATCCAACAACACTGCATGGTATACACTACTAAATGAAGAGAAAGCTTGGGACATGTCCAAGACAGCCCTTCTGGACAAAATGAAAGAAGTCTGTAGTACTACAAAAGGCAAAAAGAAGAAACAGGACGGCAACAGCTTGGTGGAACGGACAAGTGAAATACGCCATCAAGAAAAGAAAAGAGGCCCTATAAGATCTGGGTCAGATCACAGGCAGAAGAAGATTATATCAAATATAGAGTGGCAAGAATACACAGCGAGAAAGTAGTGAAAATAGAAAAGGAACATTCATGGGCCCAACATGGTGGAAACAACTCAGCGAGATTTGCAAGACAGCCCTCAAAGAATTTTACAAGAAGATGAAGCTTTCGACTTTACCACCGTTATCAAATATGAAAAGGGAGACGCTTTGCATGGAGGGAAAACAATTGTGAAGATTTTGAAGTACTTCAAAGACCTATCGGGAGTACAAAGACAAGATACACAATCTGGGATCACCTCCAGCCATGCAGACCACTCAGAACCTCCCATTCTGGAGAGTGAAGCAAGGAAAGCAGTGAAGACTAGCACAAAAGGTAAGGCAAAAGGAGATCACAACTGAGGTTATCTTTGCTTTCGGGTAAACCGGAATGCAGCACCTTCTTCCAGCTAGCCTGGAGTAAGAGAACAGTACCAAGAGACTGGCAAATTGCAATAGTGGTGCCTGAATGGAAGGAGAAGGACAGCAAGAAAGACTGCAGCCCATACAGAAGCATATCATTACTCAACCGCGAAAGGAAAACGTATGCAAACATCGTGGAGCAAAGCACTCGAGCGAAAATAGACCATCTCCTCAGTGATGCCCAGGAAGAGGGTGCAACGATGTAATCTTTACACTACGAGAACTGTGTGAGAAGGCGATGGAATTCAACCAAGATCTCCATCTAGTATTTGTAGACCCAAGACAAAGCCTTCGGTCGAGTCAAATATGAAAGGCCCTTGAGCAATCCCACGTCAAAGGGCAGCTCTCCACTCCATCAGCAGGTCCGCAGTCCGTACCGCCAGTGGAATATTTGACTAGATCCTAGTAACATCCTGGGTTATGCAAAGCTGTACTTTCTCCCCTCTGATCTTCGTGATCTACATGGACCAGATTACAAAGGAAGCCAACCCAGACTCTGAGGCATTCAATGAACTCATGTTCTCCGACGACCAATGAAGAACAAGACTTAGCTACAAGACCACACAAACAAGGTCGATGAAAACTGGGAGAAATGTAACATGAAGATCAGCGTCAACAAAACTGAGGTCATGACCGTCAACAGAGGACGGGAGGAACTGGTCATCAACACCAACGGAACCCTGCTGAATAAAGCTAATGTATTCAAACATCTGGACGGCTTCTTCAATGGAAATGGCAAATGGAATCCAGTTGCTGGAAAACCAAAGCAGTCAGCACAACTAGCAAGTCTCCTGAAATATTCCAACATTCTCACGAGCATCGAGGAGAAATTCATCAGCGCCATTTCTCTGCCAACTCTGTCATATCAGTGCCAAACATCGTTCTTAACTGACAACCTTCGAAACTGAAATGCCAGAGAAAAACATCAAACATGAGCAGATGAGACACGATCAGAAATGAGGCGATAACAGACATGGCAGGAACATCATCAGTCCTGTAACACATCGAAACAACAGAGAAAAAAGTGGTTCGGACACCTGACAAGATCACATCCAAACCAACCAGCTCTCCAGGCACATAGCACCAGATACTCGGGCTTTAGAGCCAGTGAAAGGCCTTGACGACGCTGGAGCGATAGTGTGACAGACAAGCTCTGTCCTGCACGCCACTCACTTTGCCACCGACAGACGACTGTATCTCCCTGCGCTATCCACCGCTACAAGTGGGATATTAAGTTAAATTCTTGAAGAATGATACAAACTTACCAATGTATTAATATCCCCCGAATGGCTGTTATTCCTTTACCAGTATAGAACCACCTGACACTCTTGCCGTTGGTTTGCTGATCGTGAAGTCCAGTTTCAGATTCAGACAAGTTGAATGCTTGTTTGCACGACACCCGTCTGGATGCTTGACGAAAATGAAAGTTGTTTTTTTACGAGGTGATATCAGTGCATATTGGTCGAGCAAAGAACAGAATGATCTCAATGGCAAATGTGCACATATAGCTAGGACCACTGGGACCACTATGAGGACAACAAAATTGTAGGCAAAATGAGTACAACTATCTCCAGCACTCGTGCTCAATGTCCCACTGAACCTCGAAAACTCACATAGTTGCTAATGACAACGGTGCAGGTGACGAACTAATGTACCGTCTTTGTTCCAGTCTGTTCCTTCTAGAATATAGTACTCTATTTTTATGACATTAAGTCTGAACATTTTTTGGTATTTTCCTCCTAGTAAAAGAAAATGGCCTGGTTTCACACTGTCTATTGCTGAGTCTGATGGTATTGTTGTACATAATACTGGTATATGTCCATCGCATTCATTGAACAAACTTAATTTTTATCGGTTAGCGCTTTCTATAACCGGCATTTCTTCAATCTGAGAGGGGAAAAATAGTACATTTTCACAGTCCTGTTAGCACTGCTATTCACGATAACCACTGCAGGAGTTTGAAAGGTGTAAACAGAACGTAACACTGCCATTAAGTTTTACAGTTGAGAGCTCCATGATTATCTTGTACATCCGAAAGCGATTGTTCTGTCCATGTTATGGATAGAGGAAATTGATACAACTGTTCTTATTCTAGATATCATTTTTGTTTAATTCGTTTTAAACGTCTTTCCTGATAATCTGATGCGTACATAGGATAATATTCATGCTTATATAAATGTACATACATACACAAATACACACAGTGTACATATATACGTTACGAACTTTGAATATGGATGGGTGTTAGTTTCTGACGTTGTAAGCGGTAATCAGGCTATGGATACGGACGTAACGCACACACGAACGGAGAAATAAGGACAGGAATCCTCGACGTCGAAATGATGCAAACTTTATTACAGGTGCTTGATAACAGTACAAAGTTCAAGGCAGCTGTCTCACTCCGACGCATCCGGCGCTCACGAAATTGCATTCACTCTCTATCTTCCTTCGTTTTTTTTTTGTTGTTGTTTTTCTTAAGCCTTTCAATCCTAGGAGATAGGATTATTTCGGCTTTTTAGTAGTTGTCAATTTTTATGGGTAGAAACTTGGAATTTGGAAATTTTGCCCGGACGGCGGCACTCAGGCCTACTCTTCCATCGATTTCAAAAGCTGGTGGTTGGTGTTGGGTTTCGAGGCCTGTAACTCAGTCACCGATTGCTGGCTACCAGGAACTTGTTAGCTGACCCAGCCATCTCCTCTGTCGGCTTTAAGCTCATCTCTCTCAAATGCGTCGAGAGATCTTCAGGGCTGGCGTCCATAATATTTCTCGCACAAACAAGTCACGCACGCCTTGGTAACTCTTTTCTATCTTTGCCTGCTCTTTTCTACTCTCGCGGTATGTCCTGATCCTGACCACGAACATTGATGGACTTTCTCCTTCCTCGGGCTTTCAGCTTCTTAACCTGACTCAGCTATCTTAGGTCAAGTTGTATGGTAAGAGCAGTATCTCCTTCACTATTTCGTAGTTCAGAGCATCCTTTTGTGTCAGTCATTTCGTCATCGTTGGTTGTTTTCGTTTGGCTACTAAAGTTCTCTCTCTCTCTCTCTCTCTCTCTCTTCCCTCTCTAGCTTACCAGTGTTCTAAGTTCAGTTTAAAAGTGTCTTACACTTCTAACTTTCTCAATACAGAAAGCCATCTCCACCCGAACCCTTGGATTGGACTTTGTGTTGCATAATGATGTTTCCCAAAGACCTTGACCTATATCAGCAAGAAACAGTTTTCAGAGCAGGGACATTCATTCAAAATTGTATCAGGAAATCAGATTTTTTTTTCAATCAATGTTCAAAACAGCAATTCAGGAAAAGGCAGAAACAGTCAGCCTAGGTGACAGTCAAATGAGTTTCCAATGAATATCAAATCATATTGATCACTTTTCCAAGGGGTAGAGTCTCACTTTTGACAATGGAGCTCATAAAAAGATCTTCTGCACTTTGATCTGATATAACGAAAGATGATGACGTGTATGTCACAGGTTGGTAAGCCCAAAAAGCTTGTCTTTGAACAAGAATATTTCAAACAAAAAATACTGTTAATACAAAGGTCAAAGAAAGACCAGTGTACTTTTTGCCTAATATACTGGCAAGAAAATGAAGCTACAAAAAATGGTTTACAAAGATCGTTATGAGAAACATGATGCTGAGTAACAGACAGCCAGAAAGCTGTAGAATTAATACAAGTGGAAAACCAGGAAGGAAAAACCATATGATTTTGGCTTAACGCTCGATCAGGTGAAATACCTCAGGTTTGTGTTCATCATATTCCTCACACTTATGTCCCCACAGAGAAAGTTTGTTTGTATTAATCTATTTTACTTACCTTCTGTACCCACAAAATGTTTATTACGGAGGCTAATGTTATGGCGGCCGGGGGCAGTCAAAGGTCTGATCTCAAATACAAGGGCAAAGTGCAAATCAACAACACGGACTACCAACAATTTGACATCAGCATCTTTATCAGTGTTTTACACTATGTTCTTCCATACATTATACCAGAGGTTCCCAACCTGTGGGTCACGATTCCCTTGGTGGCCGTAAAGACTTATCAGGTAGGTAGCGTCCATTTGCTAGAAAGTGGCTTTGGATCAGCACACTAGCTGGGCTGAACAGCTGTCAAAACCTATGTTGATATTGTTGTAAGGGTACTTGTGTTTTTTTAGTGAATAAAGCTTGGATCAGTGTTGTGATGTAATTTGCTAGTTGGTAATCACAGGATTCTTGAATACATTTTTTTAAAAGAGTTTTTTCCCTCTCAAAAAAACATGAAGTTGCTTTTAGTAGAGAATCCCGTAGGTTTCAAGCTTGTAGGTAAGGGGTCGTCAGTGCAAAAAAAGTTTGGGAACCATTGGATTACAGACTATAACAATGCTTTTTTTCCCCTTGTACTTATAGACTATGATCAATCTCATTTCCTCTGGGCTGGATTTGGGTCAATGGTTGCACATCTGGCCATGTTAGAAGTACTTTGGCAAGACCAAAGATCTGCACAGCACAACCGCCACTATCACCTCAAGTGGCAATATGAAATATGAACTACATGATATGAACTGACGTCACAGACAGGCAGATAGTATGATGATCAAACGTCAAGTGAGGGCGAAACTCAGACCGAGCTTTTCCGGCGGGTTTTTACTGGTTTTTACTGTGTGATCTGCGGTAATGGGATACTAGTCGACTTAGGTGATAACCGTTTGGTGGTGACGTCACACATATTATGAAATAATATATGTAACTGTATCACCGGTCATGGAGGCAATTAAAGGATTCACGGCGGGTTATGAAAATCCTCTGTCATGCATAGACCTAGTGGAGATCGCAATTTCTGATTCTAACTGTAGCACTACCTCTTTAGTAAACAGTTAACAGTGTTTTCCAACGACGTTGAGGAATGAGATATCTCATTCCTCAACGACGTTGAGGAATAAGATATCTCTGTTTTTGTTATTGTCAACAATTGCTACAAGTTTGCGCTAGGAAAAGTCACAATAATAAGCTGAACAATGAAAACAATAACAGATATTATGGACCTTTTCTTAAGATTATAAACGAGTTGGTCTGGCACGTCCAGAAATCGAATTCGCTGGAAGTGTGTAATGGCTACCACAATGGGATTAGTAATGTACGTATATTGCAGGTGACTGATGTGTGTCTACATTAGATTGATAAATATTGGTTTTGTTCTGTAAGGTACGAAGTGGATTTACAAAAACAAGATAAAGCTCACTTGCATACCACTAGCCTGAACGACGGTAATATCAGGTTAGGACTTTGGAGGATTAGATGAAAGAAAAGACCAAAATGCAGAACACATTAATACAAGGTAGTTAATTTTATAGTTTTCATGATGCATCGGTTACATTTCCACATGGCTCTGTCGTATGACGAAAACCACTGCAAACTCTCAAGTGGTTAGAGAACACTTTCAGCTGTAGGTTTCATCTCAAATAGACAGTGAGATAGAAATGAACAGCTCGCTTTATCTCAAACAAACATCTAGCAATCCATTGTTAGCTCACTCTGACTCCGCTTATCTGTCCCATACTGATAATTAATCCTATGCAATCTGCCACGTTTTCATAGGAAGTTTTATATCACATTAATTTCGCCGTGGCACTCGGGCACTCGTGACATGAGATCATTGTGTTTTGTGCTAAATGTGAACCATTTATTAATTCCATGAGATATGAAATATCCATGAGATATATGGTACGCGACATACCACGGTGACAATTAAATTTTGCAATGGTAACGGATGCTGAATTTTGTTATCTGACATTCTCTTGACAAATTTGCTCAAAATTTTGCATTCATTAAAAAAAAAAAAAAAAAATCATTATCTTAAAATGATCAGAGGGAATATCTAATGAAAGGCTGGAAAGTAATTTCTGAGGATGCATTTTTTTAAAAACTCATTTTTTTTTAAATTTGAAAGCAATCATGTGTTACTGGATGCATAAACTTTCCCAGTTAATAACGTCATCGTCTTACACGGTGGCAAGCAATACCTTGTACCCCAGTGGCAGGGATAGACAGTGACTGACTATCTAAGATGCTAATCATACAGAATATCAGCGACAGCTTTTGACGTTCTAATATGCTTAAGAAGATTTTGGACGTTGCTGTAATTTTGTTCTTTTGGTGCAGAGTAATAGATTGTCTGTCATAGCAAGTTTCACGGCTGTCTTAGTTAAGACTGAGAAAAACATAGCGGCCCAATAAATCCTCCCTTCCCTCCCCCGTCACCTGGCCTTCCCTACCCTCTAGGCCTGAACTCTAGTAGTGATGAGAGAGAGAGAGAGAGAGAGAGAGAGAGAGAGAGAGAGAGAAAGAGAGAGAGAGAGAAAGAGAGAGAGAGAGAGAAAATAAAGAGTTATAGATAGGGATTGAATAGTTCACTATTGCTGGCAATGGAGAGTAGTTTAGGATGCCCATAGTTCGACATGCTCCACCAAGGAATTTGGACGCGTCATGTATAAGGGCTTACCTTTAGAAATATTTTACATAGATATTGACCTACAATTTTGGCCATTGGCTGGATGAACCATTTGATTTCAATAAATTTGTTTCGTCCGAGCGAAAAGCTGGAAACCCCTGCGTCTATTTTTAGCAGAGGGCACAAACACTTCCAACTATTCATAATTTTATGCCTCATGCAGAATTTTCATAAATAAATGAAATACAAACAAAAAGTAAATTTAAAAATGAAAACTAGCTATAGGGTATAAAGGTTAAGCAATCGGAACAAAACTGGAACAGCATCAGTGAATACAAAAATAATGTCAAGATTATCTTCGTAATCATTTCCAGGAACTTTCAAATCTTCAAGAGAGACACACTGGGGCTGTACTTCAGAAAGTCAGCAGATAAAACAAACAAACAAACAAACGAAACAAAAGTCCAAGTAACTTTGGAGAAATCTCAGTTTCTGCATTTCTGAGAAAGATTCTATTTCAAGAAAACACTTACTATGTATGCGCTTTCTACGACCTTTCTACGACCTAGAAGCAGCAGCAGTGACAACAACAACAACAACAACAACAACAACAATAGCAGCAACAACAACAATTACAACAACAACAACAATAGTAACAACAATGACAAATGAAAAGGGCAGTGAGTTAAATATTCACATTTCAGGATAGACCATAAAAACATAGGAAAGTTGCTGAGCTGAAGTAATTTTGCGTCCTGGGATAATTTTTAATTCGATATCACGTAATAACTTGTTGCTCCGCTTTGACCTGATATTTGCATACACTTTCGGGCAAACGACATCTGGCAAATGAAAAAAACTAAGATTTCAAGTCCTATCGAGCGCTTCTTTCTTCTTCTTCTTCTTTTTTGTTTTTCTTCTTTTTAAAATCCCTAGCCAGCATTGATACGTTCAAAGTCTGGTCTAACAATGTAAAATCTTGATTCCAGGAAACGGAGGATAAAATGAAGTGGCTTTATATCATTTCCTGGAATTGTTATCTTCTGAGAAAAAGAGAATAAAGTGTAATAGATAGTGACTGAATTTTTGTCACTTCATGTCGATCTGAAGTAGGACTGCGGTAGGATGCCTAAAGTTCGACATGCTCCACCAATCAGTTTGGATGCGTCACGTATTAGAGTTTGCCATCAGAAATCTTTTGCAGATAATCACAAAAAATTTTCCCCACTGGGTGGACGAATCATTTAGTTTTAATAGATTTGTTCCCTCCTAGAAAAAAAAAATGGAAACCCCTACGTCTATTTTTAGCAGAGGATGTAAGTACTCCAAGCTATTCACAAGTTTGACTCCCTTTTCGGTTTGACCCTGTTAGTGTGGGTAGGAAACTTATGACAGAAACTCTTCACTGTGAGTCAAAGATTCATAGCCTATTGAACATAGATGCCCTCCAAATTTTAGTAGTAGTGGGTACTGTTTAGAGCAACGACTGACGTATTTCCGGCGTCGAGTTTTTCACGATTTTTTTTGTTTTAAATTGTGTTTTGGGATTTCCTAATAGAGCGTAACACACATAAGCGAGTATGTTATTTTTAGCAGGGGGTACAAACACTCCGCCGGGAATTTCCAGATTTGTACTTAATAAAATATGAATTATTTTAAAGAGTTTCAGGAGTTGCTCTTTAAGCCTACAGCTTTCTGAGTTGTCAAAGAAGAGCCAGAAATGCCGGGCAGGCATGGCCATAGACGAAAAACATGTCGCGTAACCGTATGAAATAAATTCGATGTTTCATTTCATCATGTAAAGTATTTTTGGTGTCAGTGCAACAGGAAATGGATATATTGTAATATGCTGACAAATTCTATTCAGCAGTGACTTTTTTAGCCGAGGTAGACAAGTTCAATACTACTGCTTGTGACGTTATGGTCAGTAACAGTCCCATGTAAGAGTCTGCTAGATTCATGTAACCGCTTGACATATCATAGATAGATAGATAGATAGATAGATAGATAGATAGATAGATAGATAGATAGATAGATAGATAGATAGATAG
>JBCAUA010086974.1:0-10608 GCA_038406235.1 Peronia verruculata | reverse complement strand
TGCAGAACCCGCGTTTCGATCCCGGCCTGTTTTACTCCATGAGCAGACGCCATACCCATTGAGCCACTGCGTCCCCCTAGAAAATAAGCGATATCTGAGGATTAGATCTAGTTCAAGCAATGCTTTGTTTGGACTTTACATAAATATCTATCCAGTCTTTCAATATGCACGAAATAACATGTGCCCGTTCTCCAAGTATCGTATCCTAGGGCCTATAGGCTGCAGTCATTGTCCTTCTTTTTCTTGCTGTTATAAGCCGAAGATTCATAAACAGAAGATTCTGACATCACTTCGAAATTAAATATTTGTTGAATGAGGTAATACATAGATCTAATATAGTAATTATACTACTACCGTTTCATTATATACTAACGGACTTTAAAAAATACAACACCTGATAATGATTCTACTGAGGGACTTTAAAAACGCAACACTTGATTACATAGAATCACTTTCAAGTGTTACGTTTTTTAAGTCCGTCAGTACATTAGCTACCGTGCCTATTGTAATATCTTTTTTATAATTATTTTTGTTGTTGCTATTTGTTTGCTGTTTTTTTAAAATTATTATTATTATTTTGTTATTATTTTTGTTTTTGTCAGGCCGAGGGTACCTTTTTTCTGTTAGTAAATTGTGTCAGTTTTGTAGATTTATATATATACGTTTTATTTCTTTTGTTTGTCTTTCTCGTTAGTCATTCGTGGGCGGTCGATCCGCAGCCTATCTTTCTATGCGGTTGTATCACTCTCAAGATTGAAAATAAAGATGGTACAGACTGTGTTGTTATAACGTGCAAATTTACATTCTGCAAGTCCCACAATTTGTTTTGGTATACCTAGCAGCTGTTGCATGCAATCATCCCTGGGCTCCATTGCCATACTGGTGGACGTACTGAAAAAGAGAAATTAATTAGCGGAACAATATTGCTACATATGGTAAGCTATATTGTGTTCATGGTAGAATAATTGCTAGATTACCTAGATCTTTTATCTACTCATATCTGATGGCGGAATTATGATTTATAATTCACCAACTGAACAATTCTTGCCAAGCTTTATGATCTATATCTAAAACAATTAAAGCGCTGAACTAATATAATGCATGCGGAAGGTGCTCAGATGGTTTTGATAGCGACAATTATTAAATGAATATTGCGGATAGGCCTAATTACTTTTATCTTCTAGATCTGTTTCCTTCCTTCCTTTCTTTCTCTATTTCTTGCTTTCTTCATTTATTCCTTTCGTTACGACTACGTGATTGTTAATTTCTTTTCTATCTTTCAATCCTTCGATTCCTTTTTTCTCCTTTTTTTTTCCTTCTTTCTTTTCCAGTCTCTGTTTTTATTTATTTATTTATTTATTGCTTGTTTGTTTGTTTGTTTGCTCCCAGCACTAGACAGATCACTTCGCAAAAAAAAAAAAAAAATAGCTTGCAGTTTAAAACATATCCCTCATTCCAGAATTAAACTGTCCTGACTAATAATTTTACATTTACCCGCAGAATTCAACTGTTCTAACTACAACATAAAATTTTCCTATTAGGACAATTTATCTCTGGGTCATGATGTGATTGCATGAGATCATTGAAATGTCTGTGTTGTAAAATGGAACCTTTGCAGGCATACAAACTGGACTACCTCTAAACGCTGTTTTAGTTTTCCTCCAGCGAATTTTAGTGTTTGAGTGAGACGCATTAGCCCTAAGAATGGCACACGGCCGAAGTGGTCAAAGACTCGCTCATCATACTAAGACTTAGCGCTGAAATTCGATTCCAAGCAGTATAAAGTTGATGGTAGAACCTCATAACTCATCTCCAGCACATACTGCCATTTCTCAAAAATAAATCTTAATGTCACGCTAGCGAGTTTGATACCCCACCACTTTCTGGTGACACTTTTATGGTTGATACAGCTTATAAAATAGTGTTCAGAAGGTGAAAATACTTCAGCGCGGTGAGATAGTATTTGGGAATATAGAATATGTATGTATTATGTTCCTACAGACATAATTTGCAAGTTGAAATCCGTTAGTTCTATTTAACAAAAAAAAAAAAAAAAGCGGCCCCGTATCATAGTTATTTTATTACTATCTGAATGACATGGCCTTGTTTCAAAACTAGTCCCATTTCATTCAGCGTCAGTGTGACCTGGTTTCACAATAGTTATCAATCTGTGCACGTCCCTATTAGGCCTCTCACACCACACCTGTGCACAAAACTCTGACAGGCTGCCTGTTGTGTTTTTACACTTTGCTAAAACATGTGTACATATTATGTAACTGGTGCCATTTTATTTTGATTATTTTTATTTATTTTTTTTTTTTTTTTTAGCTCATCAACAATTCATTGCCATATTGCATAATCATGAATGGGATTGTTAATTGAAGTTAATAAATAAACAGAAATACAAACAAACATAAACACAGGCCCACACATTTAAGAGCATGGATGTTATCTTTCTCTATTGATCTTGTCAAGACTAGGAAATGTAGAGTATTCACAGATCCGGTACCGAAAATTTGCTCTAACAAGACATTGCTAGTTCAAACATGTCTTCAAATTTATCGCCTTCTTTTCAGTATTATTTGATCTGGCACTATGTTTCACTCTAGTATTACTAGATCTACATTCAAAATTCTGGTTGAATTCTCAGCTACACAATTGGGCGTCTGACTTCACGACATGCACTCAAATTTATGTTATACACTTAAGTCACAGCTCTGAACGCAACAGCTTGTTATGTAACCAAAATGCTGGCTGAAGTCTCAGTTACAATATAACAGTGAGTGTTTCTATTGTCTTACCCTATGGTGTGTATTCAAATGGGAGATCGTTGTGCTCAGTCCTATTACTTCCCTTTACCAGACAAAAGAGGGATTGAACAAGCAGTGTAAAGAGGGAAAACTCACTTTTGAGCCTTTGCTTGAAACATACATCATGAAAAATTCCTAAAAGGGTATGATGTAGCCTAAAGAGAATGTTTTCTTCTTACTGTTATAATTTTATCAAATTTTTGGCGACCAGTCTTTCAAATGACATGAAGTAAAGGGACTTTTTCCTCTTTAAACTGATTGCTAAACATCTCTTTTGTCTGGCAAAGGGAAGTAATAGGGCTGGTCAAAATAATCTCCCATTACACAAGTCCCTCTTTTGGGAGGGACAGATAATTTGCGAAACGACCCTCCATTTATATTGTACTATAATTCATAGCTCTGATGGCAAAGGTTTATCATGTACTTTCACGAACTCAGTATAGTACCAGTGCTGTCTTCATTTATTTTTTCGTCGTTCCTTCCTGACAAGCCAGTTTCTGATTCGACGCGTCGATTTTCTTTTTACCCCCGTTCCTCCACTTCAGTCAACCTGCCACGAGTATCTCTGGCTCGCGTGCCAAACTCCACATTCTGCTAGACCGACTTTCCAGTGACAAACAAACACACTTATAGTTGTTCATTTCAGGTCGAGTATTCCTTTTATGTAATGTTTGAAGAGTGAAAGGCAAAATTCAAGGTATAAAGACAACGTTATAGACTGCAGAACAAGGGATTGGATGGCCGGGTCACATCAGGTGCAATTCCAATACCACTGATCGAGCCAACTAGAGAGCTATCATATTTTTACGAGAAAGCAGATTGTCCAACTAGATCTATGTTTCCTGAGAAAGACACATATACAAGAACGTAAACTAGGAAGAACGTGCTTGTCAGGGAGATTTGTGAGAGATTGCATCATAGAAATGTAGCCTGCGTTTATTTAGAAAGAGTAGAAAGACATTCATATTTTATTTATCACAGGCAGATCATGTGAGAAAGAGAGAGAGAGAGTCATATGAGAGAACATAATGCATCACGTGTAGACTATTTCTGAGGCAAAGACGTGTAAAAGAACACATATTATAGATATAATTATGTATCTCAAGTGGAATGTATGTGTGTGAAGGTTATGATGATGTATGTTAGTGTTATGTGCATGATCATGTCTGATGTAAGCTAGTCATGGATGCCAATGATAAGTTAATTAGTGCCAGAACATAGATGCACTTGGAAACCCCACCAGATAACTGGATCTGCGATATTCTCATTTAGTTCATGCCCTACGACATCTGCCTTGCTTATGCAACAAGAGTAAATTAGTTTCTCACCCCAAGTGCAACACTGGTGGCATTGATGGGATTGGGGATGGCAGGTTGCTGATTACGACATACACTAATGTGGATTCGAATATCTGGCTCGGATATTATGTAGTTAGAATTTTTCCACAAATCCGGCAACCTTCAGTCCTTGGAAATGGTATATGGTTTCCACACCGCTCTACAAAAGAAAGACAACGTTTGCAAAGTTAACAGCAACAATAAAGAAATTTCGGACAAATCGACTCCAATTCAAACATTTCTGCCCTTATTTCCGACATCTTTCCCCTGCACATCCATTGTCTACTGAGGGCAATAATAATATAATATATTTGAAGAAATGGCTCCATCTAGCAAGCTAAAGTTAGAGTACTTGTCCACAGCCTCCGCTCCACTTCTCATCATGAAATGTCTGGACAGAAACGCACAGGTCGTCTTTATCCACAGCATCCCCTCTGCTTCTCTCCGCTTTTATTTTGACATATGCCACCGCTTTCATCCATTTCAGAAGCCACTTATTCCCAAAGTATTTGAACAGCATCTCTATGGCTGTATCTCTTGTCATTTTTGTCGTTTAGGTTGGCCTCAGTCTGACAGCTTCAATTAAGTTTTCTTCATCCATGTTGAGGGCTTAACAATAGATGTAGATGGAGTTTCAACTCTCATTTCAATACCAGTACTTTTCCAGTCACCGGATCAACGACAACTGTGTCTGGAGCACGCATACACACACGACACACACGACATACACACGACACACACAACACACCTATACCGTAAGGGTAATACATCTGCGTCTCCTCACAACCCGTAAAGCGTTCGACATGTTTGATGCACAAAAATGAGGAGCGGTGGGGAACGGTGAGGAGCGGAACGGAGGCAGTGGACAATATATGTACTAGATTAATAAAGTGTTTAACGCTTTCATCATCATTTTATGATGAGCGGAGCGGAGGTTGTGGACAACCACCCTTACAAAGTTTAATAAGCCATCGCATCATCGCATGCACAGCGTCTTCACTTTTCAATGAATTCAATATCCGCTTTTATTTCAAATCGAGAACAGAGGATCATTCAGACTTATAAAATAATACGTCTTGACTGTACCCGCCACGGTGTCAGTTTCCTGTTCATTTTCAGTTCACAGGATTTAGACCTACATCTTTCACCCTGGCAATCTTGGGTGCTCCTTGATACAGACACAGTTTTTGGACTTTGAGATATGTGCCTGTGATTAATATAAGCATTAATAAATTTGGTGAGTTTCAGAGTCGGTTGTCAGGTCACATAAAAAAAAAAAAAACCCCATTTTTGCGATAACTCTTTCACTGCCAGATCTTCTCCCGCAAATTTCGTTGTCATTTGAGTATAAAAATCAGATCATGATTAGAAATATAATTGATGCTGAAAATCAGACAGCTACCGGTATTCTCTTGTGAAAAGCTAGTACCTCGCGATTAAAAACTTGCTGTAGCCAAATTTGAGAGTTTATGTTAATTTCTCAAGATTCCAACATAGTAATTCTTGTCCCGACAATCTAGGACTTACGATGACATAATAATGAGTAATATGTATCCTATTATTATGCTATTCAGAAAAGAAATCAGTTCCAAATGTGATAAGCGAGCATTTATTCTTGTTGGTTCCATGAAACTAGGGTGTGAAAATTCAATATGTTCATAGGCATTTATGAAAATAAAGGCTCTAAACATCATTAGTTTTTAAGTGGATCCGCCACTGGCGTCTAACCCCGCCTCTGGTAACAGTCAGTATGTCAACATCCGACCTTGGCCTCGCCGTGCACAGCCATGTGCTCATCACGTTCTGTCAGTCCTGGCTCTCTTAACTTAACTGATTAAAACGTCAGCTACAGTCTCTCAGTTTGAAAACATCCAGCACAGAAGTTTGTATATCTTGGCAAAGGCAAAGGGAATTTAATCATGAAACAGATGTCTGGCTAATCATTTCAATGTCTTTTCCTCTGTGTTAACCTCAATTAACAACCACTGTCGTCAGAGAAAAGCCAAGAAAGCACATTCACAATCACTGCATTTGGGATTTTTACTGATGAGATTGGGATGCAATAGTCACATCCAAAAATTTAAGATTTCTCAGATATGCCGAGAATAGGTCTTAATAACGAAAGGGTCAGTCTGAGCCCTTATTGTCTGTCCGTGCACAATTCTGCACCGAGAGTGTGGATGCAAAAGGAATGTGCCTCATTTTTTTATATCTTTATACTGCCTCATGCCTGCTAAACAAAGTAACTTACTCTCTATGATTGGTATAAATTAACAAATGCTTCACACAAATTCATATTTCAGTAGTGAACATGCTGGTGCAAACTGCATAATGCTGCTATGTAACGACAATTGTCATCGGATATAATCCGACACAGTGACATCGTCGCCGTACGCTACATCATTAAATTCCCAGATAACCATCGTCGGGAGATTGGAAGTCTTACCAAAAAGACCGTAACCGTAACCATCAAGCCAGTGATGCTGTGAAAGCCAAGCTTAGTAGTCCTAAAAGCTTTGTACCCGACGGGACTATTAGGCTACTTGCCAGTCCTGTTCAACGATAAAAACCACTGTAGCATGGGGGTTTTATTGCGTGTCGTGCCAGAGCCAGCCATGAGGAGAACACTAATTTATTGTATTGAACTATTGGAGTGAAACCTGACTGTGGATGTCTTTATAATTTTATTATATATTACAGTATGAACACTTTCTAATCCGTGCACTGCAGTCGCGTTGACTCCTGCATATCGTTTTGGCTAATTTTATCGTCAAAATAGCTACTGTAGTTTAAACCAGTGCGCGTTGTAAAATTATTCCTAGAGATACTAACTCAACCACACGGCCTTCAGCTCCTGTCCGTGACGTGGATTGACTGATTAAGAGTATCGAAGGAGAGCTGACTAATATCTTTCCATTCGCTCGTATGTGTAAATTTTGCCATTAATAATTGAAACAAACTACAATGGTCAGATCCCTAGACATCGTGCCAGCTAGTGCTATTAATACAGATAAATGAACTGTAGCTATAGAAGTATAAAGTTTCATCGGCTTAAAGTCATACAGTTACTACTTATCCTGCCGCGAGTTCATCCACCAGGTAAATCAATACTAATTAGTTTCTATTCCTGTCGTAATCATCTGCCTGCCCGCGATCTCCCAAATTATGGATTGTCTCCTTACAATTCCACAACGTATATGTTGTCCATGTTAATATGTACATGGAGAAGAATTCATGTAGTTTAAGTTTTTTTTTTTTTTAAGGGGGGGGGGATTATTAATAATGATGCAGGCTTTTTATTAAAACACAGCCCAATGTTCAGAAAATTTAAAAAAAAAAAAAAAAACGCCATCCAGTACAAGCAAGATTAACAGAAAAAAAAGGGGGGGGGGGGTAGTTGAAATGGCACGATCACAGTATAAAATTCGCTTCTTCGGATTTGCTGGTGAATCTAATATCATTATCATAATGTTATAATCCCCCCCCCCACCCCCCTCTTTTTTCAAATCAGGAGTGATAACATTCGAGATACGAAATTTATCTCAGTATGTTCCTGAGTGTAAAGATTACTATACTTATGTGCCTCTAGCGTTGAACTTGCAAAAAGATAGGTAGGCAGCCCCGCATGATCACTCTCTCATCAAGCTGTTCGAAGCCAAAGTATAGCATTGGGTTTACGATAAAAATATGTGCATTAGCACGATGGCAGGTAGCTTGGGGGAGACCCGGTATAAATGACATTCACCAGTTCAAAAGGTATCTTAGGATGTATTTCAGCGGTTACCAAAAACATTTAAGAGACACCTTTTTGCTTCAACGCACTTTGCAGTCATAATTCATGTGTGCGACACGTATTTTAGTGTCTCTGGTTAGCCAGTACGACAGCACGCGAGGGTTCTTAAAGATTACATTTTAAAATTGACTGTTGTGAATGCGTGTTATCAGTTTATTTCTACAGTCTAAATATACCATGATTGTTGTTGTTGTTTTATTGTTGTTGTTGTTGTTGTTGTTTTCAAGCAATATATAGGATCACAAGAGATCCCCCCCCCCCCCAAAAAAAAAAAAAATGAAAGGTTCTTTTTTTTTTTTTTTTCCTTTCTTCATAAGGAAACAATTAAAATTCGAAAAGAAGATAAATAAATAAATAAATAAATAAATAAATAAAAGCCGAGGCATATTGAAACATGATATGTACATGATCAGTAACATCTCACAATTTTCTCAATAAAAACCGGCCTAGAAAGTATGCTTGGTGTGACAAATCTCAAAGCACGCACACAGTGAAAAGACGTGAGTGTTAACGATCACAAAAAAGTTATCAGGTGCCCCCCCCTTTCCCCCGTCTCATACACCACTGATGTTAAGTCTAGTGTGCAGGTGCAATCCTTCACTTGTTGTCAGTAATTGTATGAGAGTAGTCTGTCAATGTGTACAAAATCATAATAATAACTAATAGAAACAACAACATTAAAAAACAACAACAACAACAATAACTTGTTAAGGAAGAGTTCCCATTATCTCTGTTTCAGAACACGAGTGTGGGTATCCCTTGTATATATATGTATAAAACAAAAAGTTGACATGATTTTTTTCTCGGCTATTAGCCTCAAGACAGCCTTAAAAACTAATACCGTCTCACAGATTTCTGTGTCTTATTTTGGTTCAGCCAGCAAGTAAGCAACGATGTGATGTGACCGTTGGCTGGCAGAATGAATAGTCTTCATCTGTATTGCTTGCCAGGTCCTACTCTCTCTCTCTCTGTGCGTGCGTGCGTGTGCGTGTGCGTGTGTGTGTGTGTGTGTGTGTGTGTGTGTGTGTGCAGTGTTATTTAGACTGAGACATTATTGAATGTATAATCATTTTGCTTTCCATGTGTTGTGGAGCGAAGCAAAATTAATCTTACAGGCAAAACTGTCAACAAATGCTGAAACAATATAAACTCAGAAAGCTGATCCTTCTGTTTAATTCTATAGTTATGAAGATCAGCATGCTGCGGCATTCGGGTAAATTAAAGGGTATCGAGAGCTTGGGCTTATCCGAACCATGCATTTTGTTTCGTTCCAGTCTGGTTCACTTAAATGTGGAAATGCAGTCAACTGGTGATCCATGAAGATGTTAAAATCAGAGTTCCCGCCATTTAACACTTTTTACATTCAGCAAATGCTGATTTGTCGTGTAGATAAAAATCGCACAATGCAGGAGGGTGATGGCAAAAATGAATCAAAGCGACTTCAACAGCTAAGGGATAGAAGAAGCCACGGGACGAGAGACAACGTAACAGAGCCATTAATCCGCTATCCGGCTTTGCCTGTGACTGCCATGCACGGCTCGGACTGCTGAGTGCTGAGGTACTGCAGACGGTGCTCCCACCACGACCAAAGTGACTAAACAGGCGCAGCCATTGTCTCACGAGACAGACCTGTTGGTAAAGAGAAATAATTTGGCTGACGGTCAAAACGTTTTTTTTTTTTTCCCCTCAAGTAGCGAATATAATCTCTTGGGAATTGCACTGTTACAGTTTTTAAGAAGAATTTTAGTAGAATATTCCTCATATACCTGAGAGGAAAACCTAAAATTGAACTTGATTAAATTTTGCGAATATTCCTGTTTTCCTGGGAAAAAAAAAGATAATTTTTTGTTACTTTCATTAGCAGTGCGCGATGTTCTCCATCTGGTTCACGAGTTACAGTACTAGTAGGTCAAAACGACCAAGACAACTCCTGAGAAACAACATTGCACAATAGCTAGCGGCTTCATTCCCAGGCCATCAAGATAAGAGGGAGGGAGGAGCTGTTAGTGCGATGTCTCTCTTTCTAAATAACACACTCATCTTGGTCGTAGATTATTTTCTGTGAGCCTGTTCTGTTTCTGTGATCTGAACGATTAGGGAATCGCCAGGAGATGTGAGATTGTAAAGATTCCTACTGGGATCGTTGACTTTCACTAATAGTACAGTTAAATCAGCATCAGCGAATGAAAACACTGCACATAAACAAATCAATGAATGCAGTTTATAATTAACATATAATGTATCTTAGTAACTTTCATAATTGCAAGGTGCCATTATTGCAACTCAGAGTTCTGGCGGGGAAAAAATCATTTGAAACAAATTTTATTCAAAATTTATTTTCCTTCGTCATTTTGGGACTCGGATGATGAGTTTTCATTGTCGTTGCGTAAATTGAACAAAAAAGCCAATGCGCGTGTTTAGAAATCGCTCAATGCATTGCTGATGTGATTGTGATGAACTCCTCGTTTGCTCTAACATCGAGAGACGTCGTGTTATAGAAAGAAGTATACAGCACCTTTGTTTACCTTGGAGAACTATTTTGCTGTGAACAGTTAGGTATTTTTTTCAAAATCACATGACCTAGGAAACAACGCTCACATGTGGCTTTGTTTATATGATGTGACAAGTTTGAGAGCTCATCATTCGTCCAGATTTGTCTGCCATGCGC
>JBCAUA010086963.1:0-10608 GCA_038406235.1 Peronia verruculata | reverse complement strand
CTATAGACTAGGAGAAAAAGCTATGAAAAGATATTTAACAATATAAAACTATGCTCGGACATAGAGTTTGATTTACCCTGGAGTTAAATCCAACCCTAGCAAGCATTCAGGTGAATTTGGAAAGAACATTTTATGGAATCATAAATGCAGAAGTGTACAGTATAATCCACATACATTATATCGACAGCCAATTTATCGACATTTTGACATATCAACATATTTTCCAATTATGGAATTTTTCCTTCAATATCTTTACTTAATAATTTCTCTCATATCGACTTTATTTCCAACCCACTCTGCTTTATCGACATGCTTCCTATGGGTACCTGGTGAAGCCCATGAACATAAATGGGGGAAAATGTCATGTTAACGGTCAACACATTAGTTCTTTATTAGTCCCCATACCACCAAGCACTATATCAACACATCAGGCTTTAGGAGGTCATGTACACAGTGTATAATAGGCTACATGAAGTCTTACCCCCACACAGTACAGTGCCTTATAGATGTGTGCATCTCGCGCAGTGGGCATCACCTCCCTGCCTCCACTCCCGATCCCCATCCCATTCTGTTGCGGTCAATGCCTCACCTTAGTATGTGCTGTCTGCGCCTCGCGTTGCTACCAAGATACTAGTACTCCCAAACCCCTCTACCCTCTTGTTTGTCGATCATTCTCTCCTTGCACGTTGTAGAAAGCAGACACGTTTATCGCTCTGTTCCTGCACAAGCATTTATGCTGTTGCTATTATGGCACTACATTGTAGGTTTATTCTAAGCCTCTTATAGTCCTGTTTTAGCATTGAGATGAAACTTTAACTCCTTGCTGATGTTGACAAGAAACTTCTACATGTACCTACAAAAGAAACTGCGGCCAAGTACGGCATTCCTCACAACTCTGTTCACAATAGTGAAGAACAGAGAGAAGATTGAAAGCCTGACTTCAAGCGACCTGCGCCCCGAGCACTAACAACAGCGGCAGTGTGGCAGTGCTGACGTTGATAGGGCTTTGTTTAAATAGTTTAAGACTTGGAGATGTTGACTTCAAGGCCTCCTCTGGATGGACCGCTTTAAATGCCGGCATGGCATTGTTTACAAATCAGTGTGTGGAGAAGCAGCCTCAGTGGACCAGACTGTTGTCTCTGATTGGCAGAACACTGTTCTGAGTGGACTCTCGAAGAACTATTCCTCACGAGACATCTGGGCTGTTTTTTCAATGCTTGCCGGATAAGACTCAGACCTTTAAAGGGGAAGAAATGCACCTGCGGCAAACAAGCCAAGGATAGATTGACAGTGCTGGTGGCAGTCATTCAGCCAATATGGACGGTAGTGAAAAGCTTCCACTACTGGTGATTGGGAAAATCGCAAAGCCTCGGTGCTTGTCATATGCCAAGAGTCTCCCAGTCAACTACCATGCCAACAGAAAAGCATGGATGACGTCTAGCATTTTCGAAGACTGGCTGAAAAAAGTGGATGGCAAGTTTTTGATTCAAGGCTGGTCCTTTCTGATGATTATCGACAACTGTCCATCCCATTCAGCGGTAAAGGGCTTGGCAGCAATCAGGATGGAATTTTTGCCTCCAAATGCCACCAGCCACACCCATCCTTGTGATCAAGCGATAATACATTCCTTCAAACAACACTACAGGAGAAAGGTTGTGAAGAGGTTCTTGACCTACATCAGTGATGGGGAGTCAGCTACCGTTAACTCTACAGTAAACCTCGAATTCAACGAGCTCGGATCTAACAAGGCCTCGCATCCAACGAGGTACATTTTAATCGCTGTTTTGTTCCTTATAAACTGTTAGTAAAATAAATCGGATCGAACGAGCACCAGAATAGTCAGCCTTGGCTCTAATGAGCACGACCATGGCTGGTTGAATCAGCTGAATGACTTTTTCCCCCATTTCTTTATTCGGGTTGCATCACCGCCTGGCGTAATGATGGGACATCACAGTAAATTTCAAAGATTTAGGTTCAAAAGGGAACTACACGAGCGATCGTGGGTCAAGCGACAATCTGATCATGAATGACAGGCGCACGTGAACGACAATTCAGCCTGAGGGCGGGAAGGGCAGGGTGAAATACATAACACTACATGTCCGGACTGGGCTACATCATGCACTGTCAGCCTACAGGCAGAGGCCTTGGCAACGGCGGCAGGCAGGACCACTGCCCATCGCAACAAATGGGAGAAAGCAGTTTTCTTGCTGGACTGTGAGTAAAAACTGTACTCCGACGGCATTCAGAATGACGCCAATGCATGAAACCACAAACAAAAAAAAAAAACTTGTATAAAACATCCGAATTCGTACGAATGCAGGAATTTATGTTCATGGCGCGAGAAGGCGGGATACTGAGTTGAAATTCGGGAGGGGGGGGAGGCAGGTTTGCAAACATCGCCTAGAGCACCCTCTACGGGACCGGAGACTTGCGACGAGCGTTAGATCTATCACCCTTTACGCAAACCCTAGTAACATTAGAGACTGGGCCTAGCGGACCGCGGGTTACAGATTTCACTTTAAAAAAATTTTTAAAAACGGGAGAAGGGAAAATCCGTAGTTCACGATACAAATTCTGTAGGTCGGTAGTTCAAGCAAAAAGTCAGCAGACTACCGACACTTTTTCTGCAGGTTTAGCAGGTATGCGATCTACACCGCACATGGACTGATTGGATGATAAGGAAGACAACTGTGTTAAAAAAAAACAATATGACCAGAGCCCCCTTGTCACATATGCTCCCCTCGCATTCAACAACACCTCGGATCCAACGAGAATAACCAGTCAGTCCCAACGATCTCGTTCGATCCAAGGTCCACTGTACACAGAATCATTTGATAGATGCCACAAGCTGCTCACTGGCAGATAACCTAATGGTAACAGCCCAAATCAGGCAAATAATCTACTTGTTCAAGTAACAATAAGTAACACTGAGTAACAGTTGACACTTTTAATTGCCTGTTGGATAGTGCAGGTGTTGGTTGGTTTACGCATGGCTGGGCAGAACTGAATGCTGATGTGGAGTTAGCAGTGGACAGTGTGGAGGGGACAGGCTGCATTCCTCATGCCTAGCACTGGACTGCAAAATTGCTGTAGCAGTGAAGTGGTTAAAGAAATTTCTGCCAAATAAATATTTGAAGCTGTGGTAATCAAGATAAGGTATCTGAGTTGAATATGAATGAAAGTTATTTCAAACATTAATAATTCCAATCAATGCGAGCCTCTGGCTGGCCAAATGTATATTTTTAACATAAACTTGTCAACAAAGTTAGAGACAGCAACAAAAAATGGTCGTAATTTTGACAGTACACACAATTTTAGGTCATGTATCAGCAAGCGATTCTGAAATGAGAAAAGATCATCCTTATCAAACATACTGATGTTTAAGAGCTCGCTACTCTGACACTGAATTCTTGTCTAAAATCAGCTTATTTCAATGGTTAGACCCTCCTGAGGGTGAGCAAAGAACAAATTTTTATGAATGTAAAGATCTTTATGACACTGTTATTTCAAAATTCAAAAAAGCCGCTTCTGTCTATTTTTCTTCCTTATATTGAAACCCTAAAATTTACTGGGAGTTACTATGAAACTCACTGAGGTATTTAAATCTCTGGAGCAAACACAACACTGGAAATAAAAATATAAGCTGGAATTCCAAAGGTAAAATTTGCTCTTTTACGCAATTTCAGCTTCAATACATACATATTTGAATATAATACTCTATGACTTGTGAGAAGCAGATAAGTTAAAAGAAAATTTTGAACATAAATTTTCTATAAAACAGGTTTCAGTTCTATTCAACGTTTCAAAAATTTATACACAATCAGGGAATACCGTCATAAAACTCAAATAAGTTTTGAAATGTGAGGCAGATGTCAACCTTTAGTATTCTTTATTTTATTTAAAAAGTGAAAATGTCCATGACATGACTGGTTTTCCACAAGCAACTTTCCTACTCTCACCCCCCCCCTCCCCCCATTCACTTTCATACAAGTACACATTGAGACAGAAAGAGAAAAGGGGGTGAGGGATTGAAATGAAAAGAGTACTGGTTCTCACCCATGTGTCTGTTCCATAGAACAATGTTTCCATTCATCAGTCCGACAGCCAAGTGGGTGCTGCATGGACTGACTGCTGAACAGCTGATGACACTTGTGAAGGGCCACACCACTTCAGGCTTGAAATCTAGATCTGTCCAGTGTTCCCATTGCAAAACCCATATTACTATGACAAATGTTGACTTATAATATATCACACAAGTTTAAGCAATGGCAAAATTTACACATGTTTCTGTAGGTCTTAAATTCACATCAATTTTCATTACTTTGTTATCTATTCTAAAACTCAGTGTCTGGGCAAATTAGTCCAGTAATATGCTGACAATGTTATAGAAGTTTTTAAATTTTTACTTTCTCCACTCTGAACTCTGAAAGGAGCTGCAATCATTCCTGAATTCCACTGAGATATTTTGACAATTTGTCCAGTAACCTACATACAGACAAAATTGAATATTTTAGACTCAAAATGCACACTGGATGTGTAATCATCTGAAAAATTGTTCTACAATTCTGATAGTGATTGTATTGTCCGTTGGCCTCACAACATGTTTAAAAGATTATCAGTGGGTCTAAAGAAATTCTGTAAATAATTCTAATTTTTTTGCGTTCAAGTCAGATGTTTTTTTGAGGAAGCTAGTTCATCATATCAAAGCTGATAAGACTTTTCAATTAAAGGACTATCATCTTAAAAATATAAACTTCTTCCACAATAATAATCCACACTCAAAATGGAACATTTTGAAAGATACATACATATTTTGTTTTTTTCGGAAACATTCTGGATCCCCGGATAATGGAAAAGACCTATGTCTGATTTGTTGCTGCAATGAAGTTTAATAAGGGAACATTTCACTCTCACCTTTGCCTGGTGTTTTCAGCAGTGAGTACTGACAGAGATGGGGAGAGCCTGCCCACCAAACTGCCAGTGCCACAGGGGTGTTGAAACTCTGGCTTTGCTCCAGCCCAAATGGAATTAAGCGGCTGGACCCGACAAAATGGAATGTTGCTGATCTGAAATCATGAAAAGTCTTAATTATTTTTTATTTCTTTGCCGCTGTATCATTTTTATACCTTTTCAAAATTTTGGCTGACTTTCCTGATGATTGTTTTATTCTCAGATTACCAGTATTGTTGTTTATTCTATTGCCTCCTACCAGTTGACATCAATATAGCTGCCATCAGGTGAAAACTAGATGTACACCTTGTGTGAATGACACTTTTGAGTTTACTGCTAAAAAATTGCAATATTTAAATCCCAGTCCTTGAAATGATTTTTATCTTCCAAAATTTCAGAGATAGTGACTAATTGTTCACAGTAAAAGTTGATAACTGTATCTAATAGTTCATATTCAACTATGCAAAAAACCTGGAAATCCCAGCCAGAGTGTTTGTACCCCTCAGCTAAAAATAGAATACTCACCTATGTTTGCTACCACTCCACCACCAGATCCGAGAACAGTTGTCACCAGTCCTATGCATTTTTATATGTTTTTCCATGTCAATGACAGTGAACAGTTTTCAGTGTTTGTACCCCCCTACTAAAATAGCACTGGGATTCCCAGCCCTTTGCACGCTATTAATACTCATCACTCAATATATCCTATCAAGGACTGAGATAGATGTATCAGCATTCCTAAATTGCCTTATGTTCAATATTTTATGCAGAACTTGACAAGCTAATGTTGACAGCACTGGTTATCTATTAAATAAATGCCATGATCTCACTCGGCCAACAAACTCTGCTATCTCCCATGTTCTATAAAGTTTACTGCTGGTGGTAGCTTCAGAGGGAAAAGAGCATCAAACAGTTTTTAACATTCTTTTCAGACATATCATCATATTTCCCTGGATTGTTTTGAGAATCAGGGTCATGTCTCATAAAAGTCAAGCCAACAAGTTTTTTTCAAAATTCAAAACAAAAACAAAATTTAAAAATCAGTTTTCCAAAAGCTTACCAAATGGATGCCCAGAAAATAAAAATAAAGAGTAAAATTTTATGTGCAGTTCTGGGGATCCAGTGAACCAGTGAAAAGATTTCAATTAAATGAATATTTTAGCAAATAAAAAAAAATATAAATAAATAAAACTGCATAATTCACAAACTATAACATTTGATATTAGGCAGAGGACATAACGTGAGCTCAGTTCTCTATTTCTCTATCTCCATTTTTCGCATTTCAAGAAGATTGATGTTTTATGTTTAGCAACTGCTTTTGCACATACAAGAGAGGACAAAATGATTTTAAAAATCTATGGCAGATTTAATATCCCTCTTTCAAATGATATATATATTTCAAAATAGCCCAAAAGTGTAGATACAGCATCAAAGAACTGAGCTTGTGATAAGGCAGATATCAAAGCTAGAATCAGTGAGAAGCTTGAATTCCAGTTTCACCTATTTTGAGAATGACCATATTTCAATGACAGTCTCACACAGACACTACAATATTTTCCAGTTGTAAGTCACACAGAATGGTTGTGGATAGGTTATAACAAAGTCTGCCAAATAAATGACACTACTGACTACTGAATTTTCTATACTGATAGGAATGCCACTGCGATGCAGAAAACTACCAAACTTGGCTTTTCATGTACATCAAACCTCCTGACTTACGCTGGGATTTCCTCCGTCTCTTTGGACAAGTACTCCAGCATGTCTTCATGTCTGTGGCGAAACATCTCATCTCTGCTTTCCAAATGTGCTGCCCCCAACACGTGGTGTATTCCTGTGCCCAACACATCTCCTGTGTCAACTTTACTGACAGCAGAGGCAATACTGGAGGAAGCATTGGCTGTCAATACAAAATCAAGTAGTCTCTATGAGCATAAGCTGTGGATATTCATCTTGCTTCTTCAGATCAATGATTTTCATCCATTTCTAAGAGCCAGACATTGACAATGATCTTGAGATGTGATGTTGCCACTATTAATAAATAAACAGTGCCAGATCTCAAAGTGCTAAATTATTACTCGAGATTCAAATAGTTTGTCTCAGTCACTTCAGAATAGCATAAATTTCTTTGGGATGTGCAGGCTTTTAATAATAAGCCACAGTGCTATGAAAATCTAGATCTAGCTTGTTCTTGAAGGCATGTTTCATAAGCCTGGAAAAAAGCCCGGGCCGAGCTCGATCAGCACGAGCCAGGCTCAGTGATCGTGCGCTCAGGCCGTCTCAGAAAGCCTGAAACGGGCTTATCAGTCACTCATGTTCGCCAGAATTTGGTAGCTGAGCTTGGGCGACATGCTGTCTCGCGCGACCGTGCCAAGTTGTGCTGGCTAGTGGGAGCGGGCTGGGAAGGTGCAACCGGCTTTTTGTTCCCTGTTGCAAATATGAAGGGCATATGATTCTACTTTGATTTTTTTTTAAAACTTGGCTTCATGGCATTCTGCCTGAAGAAATAATCTGCTGCGGTGCAGTTTTTGCCTATCTTGGACAATCTCAATACATGCACATCACTTATTTACAGAAATAGGTAAATTGGCAGTGTGCAGCAATACAAGAAGGGAACTTATTTGTAAAAACATCGGATGTTGCAGCCCCTGGCTCGCTTTTTTTTTTTTTCTCCTTGTACCTCGTGTATCTGTTGCTCCGGCCAAGGTGCGAGTCGCGCTCTAGCTCGGCCTGTAGCCCGGCCCGGACCTAACGGGCCCGACCATGATCGGGCCGCCAGCCTGCGGGCCTAAAAATTGTATGATTGGCCATCTTTAATGTTTCAGCCTCAATGTGTAGAATACTATTTTACCTATGAGGTTATTTTTGCCTAATTTGTGCTGGCCAACAAAAATACTATTTTAGAGATATAACTTATGTGACTAAAAATACCCCCCCCCCCAAAAAAAAACAAACAAACAAACAAACAAACAAAACAAAACAAACAAAACAAAACACAGTCTCTTTCTTTACAAGACAGAAATGATTTACAAAGACACTAGCGTGTGAGATTGAAGATATGTAACAGTGAACCCACACTAATAGCTAAAAATTATGTTTTTCCCTAAGCAAGAACCTGTAATTTGTTAATGTCATTAAATTCCCTGAACATTTCAGACAAAATTAATTCAAGTCTCAGACAGCAGACCATTCTGCTCTACTATCTAAGCCAAGAATGAAGAGAAAATAAGACATGTTACAATCACAAACTGGAACAGCAAAATTGGTCATTGTCTTGCAGTCTTGCATACTACACCTACCTGCTAAAGGATGATTTGGTGGTGGTTTCACCTTAAGCACTACAGTCGGAGGTGAGAATTTGAGTCCAAGTTTGTCCAGAATAGGACCATCCCTTGGCGACTGAAAATGACGAACAAATTCATTGGTGCTACTTGACCTTTTGAGAACCTCTCTAAATCAACCACTGAATTTTACGTGACTTGACTGTTTATTCTTATGTGGGATGCATTTAAAAAATATATATATGTAAAAAGAAGAGGAGTAAGAAAAAGTATTCCTGTTTCGTACTATGCAAAGGAAACAAAAGTTAATACCAACTGTGATCCCCAGGTTTGACACACTCTATAATGGGTACTCAATGACACAGACCATTTCAGCAACAAAATAATATTTATTTTCATTCAGATGTTTTCTGCTCTGTTGAGTCATTCTTCCACTGATATGGTAAAATCTATGTTTCAGCTACTACTGGCTGCACTCTGATAAGTTTTTGTGACGGTCTCATGTACTTTTTAAACATGTGTACACTAATTTGCTCATGCTGTGTTTCATTGATGCAAAATTCAGAATCACTAGAAAAACTCCTCAGTCAACTGTTTGGTTATCAGCAATCACTCTGACTGTTCTCTGTTTTCAAAAGAACTAAATTCAGAGATTATTTCAATGTTGGACCTGACTGTCTCAGGTGTCTTCATGATGGTTACATTTTCACACATTCCTAACTCCGAGACGCTTTCGCAACAACTGGCTCCTTAAGTATCAAATCATTTACCTGTGCAGGTTTTGTATTCTCTGCATCTACCTCTTGCTCAGCAGCTGCTGCATTTGTTGCTGCAGCTGCTGCATTTGCTGCTGCCTCCTCCTATCATAGCAAAGGAAATCAAATTTGACCAAAGTATTAATTTTAAGCCATATATGTGTAATGAAGCATAGAAAAATGTTAAGCAAATTTATCAAAGTCAACATAAAACAGCAAATTCTTCCTTTCTGTGAATCCATAAGTAGTACAATCTCGATTTGGAAATGGAAAAAAAAAACACACACAAAAGAAAACAGCAAACAACAAGCCACCATAATCGATATGGAATAAAATATTTGCCAGACAGATCCTTGAAAATTTGATTTCTCAACACTCTGTCCATTGTGACTGTCGTAGAAAATTTTCTCTTATTTCATATATGAATGTATTCAGTGGAGTAGACAATACATTTTTTAGAGGAGAGGTTTTTGACTATCGTGGAAGGAAAAAGCAGTGCACATGGCATAAAGTGGCTAAACTATCTAAGATAATTCTGAGTGGCAGTCTTGGCTGATGGAAGGGTATTGATGAGTTGTGCTTTCTGGAAAGACATGCTAAATGTTCTCATGAAATGAACTAATAACCTGAATCTATAAGAGAAAAAGGTTTGATAGCAACAAAGACCTACCTCCTCTGCCTTTTGTTTCTCCAAGGCAGATCCAACAGTATCAAGATCTTTTATCCAGTTCTCTAAAGGTAATTTATATACGTCAAGCCACATCTCTTTGTTGTTTGTCTCTGGTGAATGAATGTATCAAGAGATGGATGGATGGATGGATGGATGGATGGATGGATGGATGGATCAGTGGATGGAAGGATGGATGATGGATGGATGGATGGATGGATGATGGATGGATGGATGGATGGACGGGTGGATGGATCAGATGAGGGGATGGATAATTGGATGTGCAGATATGTAGCTAAATGGATGGACAGGTATATGAATGGATGGCTACTGATTTGATACATGGATAGATATATCAATGAATAATAAGGATAAATAAAATGACTGGATGCTAAAAAATAAACAGATAGATACATTATCATTGATTGTTAGCAGAGCTGGATGGGCAGAAAGGCATTTGAGATGTGGCATGATGAAATAAGGTGCTCGTTAAACTGTGGCTACCAAACAAATCAAGTGTTTTCAACAGTGAATGAATTTTCAACAGTTTCTGTTTTCTTCAGAGACCCTTCTATATCAATCCAAAAATGCGTTTCAGAGTTAAATTTGTTGAAACAGACTGAGTATTAAAAAAATTGTAATTTAGTGCCATGGCATAATAAGGATTAATAAAAATTAATAAGGCTTAACAAAAGTGATCAGCCATTTTCCTACTAAATTCAGTTGCAGCAGCAGATCACCCCGATTGTCTTTAATTGCCCATATCTTGATTTCTACTTATGGTATGACAAAACTATTTTCATACAAAGAAAGGGAAATAAATAACTTTCACAGTGATACCAATAACTCCTTATGCTCAAAATTTGACGAGTGCATGATGTTATCGTGTTGCATCTCATTTAAACATACAATTACTATTATTGCATTAAAGGGGGGGGGGGGGGGGGGGGGGGGGGGG
>JBCAUA010086952.1:0-10608 GCA_038406235.1 Peronia verruculata | reverse complement strand
GGGGGGGAAGGGGAGGGGGAGGGAGGTGCACAGCGGCTCTATCATTTGGAGTCTACTTAAGGAGCTTGCAGGTTCTGGCTGACTCGTGGGTTCTCACATTGTGGGATGGAAGGACACAAAGATCGAAAGACCTACATTTTTTCAGTGACTCAACGGCCCCCTGGCTTCTTCTGTTCTTCTGGGTAGGGAAGCCCAATGTCTAGTCTTCTCAGGTAAGGGTGAATATATTTTGGAGGTCCTGTGTGTACGTAACACACATTAAAGAACCTTTGGCAGTTCAAAATCAATGGAAGAGTAGTCTGAGTGCCGCTGACCCCACAAAATTTTGTATTCCAAGTTTCTACCCACAAAAAGTTTGGAGCACAAACAGGCAACCTCTAAAAAAAAAAAAAAAAACTGAGATAATCCTACTTTCTTAAGACTGAAAAGCTTAAAAAAAAAAAAAAAAACAGATATCATTAATTTGAAATGTACTAATTCATACCTCCATGAGAGAAAATTGGAAATCACAAATGTTTAAATTCAATCATTTATACTTTCATATTACAGCACAAAAATAGGCAATTTAAAAATGCATGGGAAAGAAGTAATATAATTTTATGACACATGAGATGTGACACGAAGAAATCAGGCTCTCGTCAAATTTGAGCAAATGGAGTTATCGGTGTCATTGTGAAGATTATTCATTTCTCCTTTTCATCAAGACAAGCTCCACCAGGAGGTTGAAAGGCGTATATAGAACGTAATGCATCATTTTCCTTTCAGTGTGTGAAACAAGTTTTATTCTGGCTTAGGCAGAAGCTGACATATTGACAATTAAAGACAATGGGGTGACCTGTTACTGTAGCTGAATTTAGTTTGAAAATGGCTGATCATTTTTGGTAATCTTTATTAATCTTTATTAATCCATGCTACTAAATTTCAATTTCTGGGCTTTTACTCTGCCTTTTCCAGCAAATTTAACTCTGAAATGCATTTTAAGATTAACATAGAAGGTTTTTATGTAGAAATAAAAAAATGTGTTAAAAATGCATTCACTATTGAAAAACACATGATTTCTCCGATTGCCTCAGTTTTGATGAGCACCTGATTTCAGTGTGTGTCATATAGTGCAAGGTACAACCTAAAGTTCTTCTTTCTTTGCCTGTTCCACAGGAAATTCTTTCATCCACCTTGGAATCAGCTCTCTCCAGATCTTGATGTGCTCAGGCAGGTAGATCTGCTTCAGCTCTGGATTCAGGCCAAACTGGAGATAGTATTGACCTTCTCTGTCATAAGCTGGCCAACCTCCTGGGATTGACCTTGATGGGTCTCTGGACATACAGAAAAAAAGCAGCATAGAGAACAGATTAAATGATTATCACCTTGTCTGAAAGGCTGAGCAAAGAATTGAAAAGAAAGGCAAATTCATACATATATATACTCTTTGCGGCCTAGTGGCTGGGCTGTTGGACTCGGGATCTAAAGTTCTGGGTTTGAATCCTGACTGGTCCCAACATTATGTCCTTGGGAAAGACAGTTCACACACATTTCCTGACTTGACTGAGGTTTAAATGGGTCCCTGACTATAGGCAGAGATTGGTATTGTTAGACTAATAAGCAGCTGCCTTGTATGCTTCCCAGGAACCTGAGAACGTTTATGAGTGTCTTCTTTGGGTCTTTCGGAGTAATGATGGCTCGTAAAACACTTAGAGCCGGTAATGTACAGGAATAAGTGATGTATAAATGCTCTTTTATTTTTATTATATAAAAATAATCAAACCAATAAAAAAAAATGATATGGTCAGATATAAGAAGAAAAAACATAACCAGTTTATTAATAAAAAGTGAATGGTGTTCCTATGGTGAAAAGGGTGCAAAAATATTTGAAGCATTTTGGGATTGGAATGAGATTTCAAAATGTTAAATCTCTACATAAATTACTGCACTGAATATTGTTCAAATATAACTCCTTTGTGACCATTGTTTGATTTAATAAGAGTTTTTGGTAATTGTTCTGATTTTTATAAATATGAAGAAATGCCACCAGGTTTGACACATTTACAGTCAGACGTTTTAATCCTTAACTATTTATTTAACATCAAATATTGTTGATAGATATTATCAAAACATAATAAGTGTAACACTTTGCTTTAGACAATTAACAAAAAAAAAAATTGCCTTTTTATTTTTCTAGCACTTCTAGCTGGATGGAAAATTCCCCTTCTATTATATGTATGATGCACTTTGTACTTAAACTGAAATGATGTAATGCATTAGTTTGACTGACCTCTCAGGATTAGGTTGCATATCCATCTGATATTATGCTACCGCAAAGACTGCCTTCATAATATAAAAGTCTGTGTAGTCAAAATGAATGGCAGGATTTAACCCGTTGGACCCTACAGCCCAGTACATCAGGCAGATTTTCAGGTGTCAAATTCCCCACAGCCTGGTAGACTGGACTGACACACTTACCCCAGTCCTTTGCATCGACTGCAGTTAAAAATGCATGTAGATCTACTAGATCACTTTGGTATACAGACATTCAGGACTACTGTGATCACAAATTTCTGCACCCATGATCATGTTTAAGGCTTGTGATTACAAAAAATATTGAACATGAAATGAAAAATATGTGTTCTCGGCCCAGAAGACCAGGGACAGAGGGTTCTTCAAGATAGATGACCTGGGTTCAAAAGGTTAAAAGTTGAAGATTTTGTTTTTTCTCTGTTTTTCTTCAACCAATGGTTTTGGTAAATCAACTGACAGATACCATGATGGAACAAAACACTATTTACTGAGAAAGACGAATGCTATACTTGCCCTGTCTTCATGAAGTCTGTGATCATGGTGGAATATTTGTGAGTGAGCAGATCATCTTCCTCTGACCATCTGCTGCTGTCCAGCTGAGACAGAAAAACGGACAATACATGTTTCAAAACTGGCATCAAATGTCTTGCAGTCAGTCACTTTGAGTCATAGGCAACTGCATTTGAACACAGATTCAATCAAATCTAGGGCTGAATGTTCTGAGGGTGGTCTGATACCAATTGCAGAAACTGAAAGTAGATTAATCTCGGAAAACAAAAGAAATTAATCCACTGGCCAAATTTGTAGGCCTATATCAGGATATTGTGAGATGAACAGATCTATTGTCTAAGCTACATGTATTCTATTTTTTGCCAGTTTTTTCCTATGAATTTAGCTGGCACTGGGAGGCTACTTCTTGTCTTGTCAAACTGCAAATATCTCTGGATATGATCAGATTAGATCAAAACTTTTTTCACCATGCGGAAGTGTACGGAATCAAGTTCTGTATGAAAACAGTAATTCAATTTGGTGGATAATTAACATACTACTCAGTTTGGCTGACTCTGAGACACATAATGTTGTTAAATAGAAAGCAATGATTCTGGTGTCAACATTTTTCATCTAAAAAGTGATAAAAATACCAGTGGAAGCTAAAATGACCATCTTGACTTTGCTGATGAAACTGTTTAGTCCAAAAGCTTCTGTGTTACTGTGTTAGATACAAAGTTAACTTCTGTAAGCCCATAGACAGCAAAATCCTATTTTCTCAATGAAAGTCTCTTCAACATCTGTCTCATTTCAACTGAACACAAGACAAATACAGGCTTACAGGTAATACATGACGTACAACAAACATGTCAGGAACTTCTGATTTTGTGAAGTCCTTTTGCAATCAGAGTTGGAAAGATGGATTACAGAAAGTCTGCACGTTATGTTCATAAAAGGACGATTTCAAACTTTTTTGACATGCTATTATGATATGTCTATGAAAAAATGATTGACAGTATCTGAAAATTATACCCAGACCTATTACTAAAAAGATTTTAATTACTCATCTTACTGATTCAATTTCTTGTAGTTCAGAGCTAAGCTGTTGCTGACAACATTCTGGCAAAATGATTAATAGGTGTAAAATTAAAATGGAACCACTTTTAACACTTTTATGCTGTCAGTATGATTTTGGGACCTGTCTGAATAGTTTCAATTATTTCAAAAGTCTTTTTTTTTTTTTTGCTCATCTGAATATTTTTTCTTTTTCATCTTATTAATAGTAATCTCTCTCCAACTTACAGACATGATGCTAAAAGAATGAATTACTTTTCAAGCAGAGGAAAATAAATGTATATAGCAACATTGATATCAAGCTTTAGTATCTAAAACTTTACACTGACCCCAATTTGTAACATTTTGTCTGCAGTTTCCAGGTCCAGTTCAAAGAAGTAGAGCATGTCACAACCGTGGACCAGACCTCTGTGAGAGCCCGTGACAAAGTCTGGCTGGTGCACGAAGCGGAATAAATACATCTGTGGTCAAAGGGAGACAAACATTAAAAATAATCTTAATACGGAATTATTTCTCTTGGATGGGAACACTATTAAGTCAGTTACTCAGGTCATTGAGAATGATCAAGATTCCAAATTTTATAACAGTGACATAAATGAAAACATGGAATTACTCAGAGAACATGGAGGAAAGGAAGTGAATAATATCAATACAAAAAAATTGTTTGATGCTGGTTGTTGCTAGATTTAGATCTATGTGGATTACGATCAGCCAACTACAACACAATAATGACCAAGTTTTGGATGTGAAAGTTGGATGTAGAAGCCCTTGTTTGTGGGACAGAATCTCCCTGCTGTCACTGTCAACATGACCATAAAGTTTGATGTTGGGCAGGGTAATATAAGTGTATGTAGTCTAATTTATCACAGCGTTATACGGCAACACATTTTATCCTTGGCCAATGTTCAAATTTTGCTGACAAACCATATTCTTGATAAGAGTGAAGGCTGGATGTGAAATTTGATTTTTGACAGAGTTAACAATGATCTAGATCTCTTCTATATCATCGTAATCTCATTCTTTGCAAGCAATGTTAACATGAGCTATGCAATCTTCTTCCTCAATGCATCAGTATTAATATGTTAAAAAGTCCCACTGTTAAGACTAGATTGTAAAGCCTTGTTTGTGGCAAAATTTTCAGAGGGTTAGCAATCTTTATTTTTACTATCTCATTACTTAGAATCCTATCTCTGGCTTTGTCACCAAATTATCCAGCTTACCTCCACCAGAGGGTTGAAAGACGTATATAAGAACATAAGCAAATCGACATCACTGCTGCTTCACTGTCTGTGATGCTAATCTATCTAGTATCATAATGAGCATGTTAATTCAGGCTATCCCTGTAATCACTGCTATAAATCCATCTCTATCTCAAGGTCTAGCTAGCTCTCCTTCACTGTCAAACTGTTGATAGTTTATTGGAAAGGTTGTGAGATGGTAGATAAAGACAATATTACACATTTTTATCCTCAATTTGCTGACGTCTACAGTATTAATTAAGATGTGGTATATTCTTGTCTGTCGTAGATTTTGATGGGCAAAGAGTGTGCATGCATAGACCTTCTCCGAAATTACTGGTTACATATAGCCTGACAATAACAGATGAAGTAAGATAGTCTTGACTCTAAACATATGATCGCTTTGGTAAAAAGAAATTTTTTGGGGGTATAAATTTGGAATTTTGCAACTTTTGTTCAGACAACTCACCTCTGCCCACTCGTCATCCAATTTTAACTGTCAAGGGTTCTGTAAAGTGTGTGGCTCCAAATACATTTGCCCCTATCTCGGAGGGCTATATATTGGGCTTTCTTGAAGAAGAAGCCAGGGCCCATTGAGTCACTGAATAAAATGTCTTGCGCTCAGAGCGAATGAGTTGGAAGTCACACCAGGTGAGTTCAAGTCACAGCCGTTTTTTTTTTTTTTTATTATTTTCCGACTATGATACCAAAATATTGCTTTTTTCAGATTTCAAAAGGTTAAATTGTCATTTTGTAAAAAAAAAAAATTAAAAAAAAAATTAGTATCTCAGTCGGAAAGTAGTTAAAACGACCAAAAATGGTGCTATATATCTTCATTGCCTAGCACGACTTCCGACTCATTTGCCCTGGTCGCAAGGCAACTGTGGGTGGGTTCTAATTTTTACAAACCCCTGATAGGATATGAGCCCACAACCTAAGTTTTTTGCTGGTGAGCAGGCGTCTAATACCTCAGCCATGGTATCCCCCATCCAGCAAGGAAACCAATGTCAGGTTTGTCTTCTAGGCTATGCAGATGGGACTGTGTTTGTTCTGAGTGAGTAGCGTTACACTTAGTTGAAAAGTGTGTAACTAGTAACTAGCCACCATTCACCGAATAAAGTTGTCTTTTAGTAAAGACTTTAACATGTCTCCATTGATTTCAAATATGATAATATGTATGCAGCCTCCACAGACCAAAAATAAAGGGTTTGACATGATGGTGGGAAAATTACCACTCAAAGCAAGGTTCAGGCAAAAAGGTTTCGTTCTATTTATGAAAAGTCTTATGCAAATGATTTAAGCATTATTCTCATTCGTCTGCAATGTCTTTTTTTTTGTAAATCTCAATGCAGACTTTGAATACTGAGATATTATTTTCATATTACAGTGCAAAGTCAGTGACAAACATCGCAATCCTGTCTCTTCACTACTTTCTTTGTTCAGTGGTTCTTAGACAGACATACAACCCCAGAAATACAACACATTCCAGCACCCAGAAGATGCCATTACCATGACAATTGTATAAACTAACCTTGCTTTTCCTTGATGAGCCGTCTCCTCCCACAATTTCTGCAAACTGTACATTTGGGAAGTGGAATATGGCATCAGCAGAATAGTCCGCTGTCGGACCCACGTCGTGATTATTTGTATAATACTCAACAATCTTCTGGGTCACTGCTGGGCTAATCGGCCCGAAGACTGAAGAAGTAAACTGTTGAACTAATCCAAACAGAAAGGCCTGTTTCTGCTCCTCACTTGACCCAAATCCTAACCCATCAGCTATTACGTCAAATATCGCTCCTTCATTTTCATTTACACCAACCATATAGCTCCTTTCAAAAAACTTGATAGACTTAAGATATTCCTCATCGGCAAGCAATTCTGGGACATCTTTTGGGAAAAGATCACCGTACAGAACTGGCCCAAGAACTGGAAGGGGACCAGGTTCATTGACGAAAAATGTCAATTCTGGTAAAGTTCTTAAACAGTCTGCTATCTGATTTAGTTCCTCCTCCGTCACTGGGTCATTTTGACCTTCGGTGAGGCAGCCAAACTGCCTTGCTGTTGAAATAGCATGGATCTGGGGATCTTTGATTAAAGAGGAAAATTCGTAGCCAGCCACTCCGCTTTGGGCATAGACTTTGGTGAAGAGATCCTTTGACTGGGGCATAAGTGACATCAATGAGACATCTATTCCGCCAGCTGAGACGCCAGCGATCTGTGAGACAGAGAAACAAAGACTCAGTACAGAAGAGTGTGTAACCTGGCTGGAACGTAAAATGATATAATAATGTATTTATATTCATGTCGAATTAACATTTATGTCCATGTCTATATCCATTTATGTGTGTATCAATCTGCCTGTCAGTCTGACTATTTGTTTGTATGTATATCTGATGAACGTGTTCATAAGTATATATCTCATATTGGTAAGTATTATAAATGTAAGTATGTCTGTATGTATGCCTGCCAGCTAGCATTGATGGATGAATGGACTGATGAATTAGTAGATGGATGGATGGATGGATGGATGGATGGATGGATGGATGGAATAAATGGATGGATGGATGATTGGATGGTAAGATAGATGGATGAATGGGATGAATGGATGGATGGATAAAGGAATGGATGGATGGATGGATGGATGGATGGATGGATGGATGGATGGATGAATGGGAGGATGGACAGATGGACATGTAAGTAAATGGTATGCATACGCAGACAACAAAATATATGATAAGAATCTACTTCTTACTGTAATATCATCAGGGTCTCCTCCAAAGGATCGAATGTTCTCCTTGACCCACTCCAGGGCCAACAGTAGATCCTTCAGTCCAAAGTTTCCCTCGCATCCTGATGTCATCGTGCTGAGAAAGCCCAGGTAACCAAGGCGAAAGGCCGGCACTACCAGGATCACGTCATACTCGGACACCAAATTCCCTCCTTTATAGAAATCTGGGAAACCGTTTGCGTTGCCTCCCCCATGGATAAAGAATATCACCTATGCAAGGATAAAGGTCAATGATTTTTTGTAGCTCATAAAAAGTTGTCATTGACTGTCCACAAAACAATGACACCAAAAGTTATGAAAGCATGATGAAAAAGATCAGGAATAAAAGAGGATTATTATGAGAAGTTGGAGGCAAAAATGTCTTCAATATCAGAGAGTTACCAGACCTATGTCAGTTTCTGTTGCAGATGTAGTCTGAGATGTAAGAGTGAATTCCCTTGTTTAAACTATACCTGAAGAGCCTTGGTAGCCATTTTGCTTTCTACAACAATAAGGGACGAATATACACCACCTATGTGAGGTATGACACGCAACATGGTGAAATCTGATGCTCGTCAAATTGAGGCGAATGGAGAAATCATGTGTTTTTCAACAGTGAATGACTTTTTATCGCATTTTTTTTTCTTCACAGACCCCTTCTTTATCAATCTAAAAATTCATTTCAGAGTTTAATTTGCTGAAATAGTTTAAGTAAAAGCTCAAAAATTGTAATTTAGTGGTGTGGCCTAATGAGGATTGATAAGGATTGACAAAGGATTGTCTTACTAACTTCAGTCACAGCAACATGTCACCCCCGCTGTCTTTGATTGCCAATATCTCAAGTTCTACTTAAGGTGGAGAAAAAAATCTTTTAATGCACAGAAAAGGGAATGAATAATCTTTACGGTGATAATAATAACTCCATATACTCAAAATTTGACGAGCGCATGATTTCACCGTGTCGCGTCTCATGTGTTAATTTCTTTAAAAAGTGTGTGTGTGTGTGTGTGTGTGTGTGTCTTACTGAAATAAGTGTTCCTTTCTATCACTTCTTCATTTTCAAGTTGTGTAAGTAAGTTTTAAACATGCCATAGCTCCGTATCTCATCGCAGACCAATGTAAAGAATTTGCCAAAAAGAAAGAAAAACCACGTCCCCAAAACAAGAATGAGAGAGAAAAAATAAATAAACTAAAATAAAAATTGATACTGAGAATTTTTTTACTCTGGGATACGCCAGATGTAAAAATCATTTGCATCTTCCTTTAGTTTTTAGTTCTCAGTTTTGCTGCATCATTTTGTACCTATTTCACAAAAAGTACAAATAAATCTATTTACTAGCTGTCTATTCCATGCGTTATTAAAATAGTCTCATTTTTATCCTAAATTACAACAACAGTGCGTATAAACCTTAATTCCTGTCTCTGCCTCATCCTTAAATGTTTGCAAATTTATATAGTTCTGGGCCATGTTTTACTAAGGTTGGCATGTTTCCACCACTTACGTTCCTAAATTATAATATCGGTGTTCCGCAAATGTCTTAGTTCCTAAGGTATAAAATCAGTGTTCGGCAAATTTAATGTAGTTTCTGGCTGCCTGTTTTAATAAAAATGTAATACCTTCTTTAGAGCTTGACTCTCCCCTGCGTCTTTTGGTGTGTCAATGTTGAGGTAGAGACAATCCTCTTGGCCTGAGCCGAAGTCAAATGGAATGATGGAGAACTGGATACAGAAAGGTTTGTACGTTGTGGCATTGTAGACTCCCTCTGGAAATACGAGCGACACCAAAAATGATACGAGATTTAGCATCAATAGCAATTCATTTAAATATATTAAGTCTGAAAATTAATACAGCACTGTATCTGGCAATCCTGTAATACGTGGACCAGCATGGGCCATTTGGAGTTGACTTTAAGCGAGTTCGACCTCTGAAGGTGTTGCCTTTATCAGAGACAAGACTATTGAGAAAATAGAAGAAAAATAAAACAGGACTGCCGGAGCAGGTTGACTTTAACCGAGAGTTTACTTTAAGTGAGTTGACTTCTTGTGGGTTCCACTGTTTTTATTTTGACATGATCACTCTTGACAGGTTACAGCAGAAAGAGCTCACTGATGCAAAAAAAAAAAAAAAATGAAAGGTACCTACAGGTTTATAATAAAATTTGCTACACATAAAACGGAACTTACTATCTATATAAATAATAAATGTGGAATAAAGTAAGATGCCAAAATAGAAAAAAAAAAAAAGAAAAGAAAAAAAGATGTGATAATGAAAGGCACATAAAATATTAGATATAAAATAAAGAGAAGAGTGAGTCAGAAAGAGAATGATGGGAGAGAGGTATGAAAATAGACATAGATAGGTAGACAGACAGGCAGACAGATACATACTTAGATAGACAGATCAAAGAAGAGACAGACAAATAGACAAATAGATAGATAGATAGATGGACAGATGCATGGATGGATACATAGATAAATGGATGGATGGATTGGATGGTCAGATAAATGGATGCATGGATGGATGGATAGATGCTTGGATGGATGGATGGGTGGATGGATAAATGGATGGATAGAAAAATGGATGGATAAATGGATGGATGATTGTATGGTTAGATAGATGGATGGATGCATGGATGGATGGATGGATGGATGGATGGATGGATGGGATGGGATGGATGGATGGATGGATGGATGGATGGATAGATAGATAGATAGATAGATAGATAGATAGATAGATAGATAGAT
>JBCAUA010086951.1:0-10660 GCA_038406235.1 Peronia verruculata | reverse complement strand
CCCCCCCCCCCCCCCCCCCCCCCCCCCCCCCCCCCCCCCCCCCCCCCCCCCCCCCCCCCCCCCACCCCCGCCTGCACTTTTTTCTTTTCCAACGCACATTCATTCCTACATTCTACACTTGCCGTGACTAGTCAAGCTTTTATAGTCAACTTCATGATCAGAAAGTCTCTACAAGGCATAACCCAGTAAATATGCAACACATATTTTGACTACCTGTGCTTATCAGAGATTAATATGTGGAAACCGCATAAAGTCAACCTCGCTTAAAGTCAACATTTTTTCTCGGTCCCGAGGGGATGACTTTAAGCAGATTCCATTGAATATAAATCTTCACTAAGCAGCTTAAGTGCCCTATTATTTCATTGATCTATTTGACCTGTCTTCATCTTTTTGTCCTATATCTAAAACCATTGAATTAAAATGAAATCACTTTCCATTTCCAACAGTCCACTTTCTTACATAATCATGAGGAAAAAAGTATAAAGTATGGCAATACCATCAACATCCTGGAGAGAATAATTTACTAAAGTAGTACACATGTATAAATCTTCAATAAACAGCTGAAATCCTTCCCTCCATCAATCTATCAGTCAATCTGTCTCTCTTATCTGTACTTACCATTTTGCTCAATCTATAAAATCTTGCTCACCAGAAGACTAAAAAAGTCCTAGAGTGAATAGTTTACCATAATGGTATAATTCTTCACTTAACAGCATAAATCCTTAGTGAACTAAATTATATCACTTTCCATGTCCAAAAGATAACTTTCATACATAACTATGGCAAGACAAAGTAAAGGTATATCATCAAGGTTGTATCATAATATCTCATGTCATTTTAGTGGTTTTGCAAAACCCATTTTGCCTGGGTCAAAGGCTTGATTAAGGTGAACTACAAAAGCAATCAAATTTTTGTGTAATTCCTTTTGATTATGAGCTTTAGAAATTTTGCCCTATAAAGAATCCTCCACATGAAAAGCACAGAACATTTCATTCAAAATCTCCAAATACTGATTTTGGTGATTTTGCTATGACCAATTCAATATACATTTGCAGATACAACTCACTGGTATTGGTAATCAATCAAAATACATGAAAATATTTTTGGCACATTTTTTTCTCAACATTTTCATTGTGTGTTATATTTATGACATCCTCTGCAATGCGGAGGGTTAAAAAGCCAAAACATCATGACAACAATATCAAAGAGAACACCAGCAAACAAGTGGCATTTGATGACATTTGACATGGTAATCTGAAGAATAGTGAACAGTGAATTGGTGCTGCATATTTGTACACAAATAAGGATTCGTTTGTACATAACAAATACATAGTGCAACCACATGCTAAACAGTAGCAGCATGACCTTTCCACTTCAGAGTAAAATCTGTTCAGGTTGTGTATTTGTCATGCCTTTTTGAACAAATTCCGCAGTCTTGTTTGTTTCATCATTGGTACTCCTGAAAAATACTAGCCAGACCCTTTCTCTCCTTTCTTGACAATGTAAATGACATTGTAAGCTAATATCAATACTGAACTCAGAATGTGATGCTAATGCAAGTAACATCTTCCAACAATATTGTAGATACAGTCAACTACACCTGAGTCAAACCCTTATGGGCTGACTTTTAGATGAGTCAATCTTTATTCTTGGAATGAGACTATTACCGTGTTAATGTACTCACCGTGTTAGGCACAATATAGCCGTTATAGTGCTGATGTGCCGTTAAACCCCAACTCAACTCAACTCAACTCTTTGCTTTACTAAAATTGCTTTACTAAAACTCCAACTAATGAGTCAACGTCGACTCATCCGTATTCACTAATGATTCGATCTTTCTTTCCTGTCTCTGTCCTAATAAGATCAAAGAAAAAAGCACTGGCTGAGTTGATGTATCTAACCTCGGTTTGCACAGCACTTCATCTCAACACATTCATGCTCTTCCCATCACATCAGATTAATCATAACTCCAACTATCACTCAGACTGATTCACTAAACAGGACTAAACTCTCCCTCAGACTTTGTGATCAGAGGCCGACTGGCCATTGTCTCATTCATGATCTTCCCTATCTAGGGATGTTTCATACTCACATCGCACACCCCTCCGCGCTGCAAAAGTGTAATGCAAATTTGAGTAAGAGGGTAGGAAACGTACTGGCGATTGTCTTTTATGTGGGGAATTCTCCAGCAGCACCTCAGTTCACATGTGGACATTACTCCAAGGAAACCCTAAGGAGTCAACCTTTGTTCTTCTCACCGTGGTGAACTTCCTCGCCGAACTAGAATGTGACAGGGAGTTCTTGTAACCCCCCCCCCCCCCCCCTCTTATTTGTAGTCACGATTTGGTCTATTAGACCCAGTTACACCTTTTCACTAAATTATTCCAGTCAAAATGAGAACAGTTAGTTGAAAATGAATGTTTGGGAGGCAGGGTTGGGAGTGGTGGACATCACCAGTTTACATAACAGTGAAACTTAGACAGCCGATGACAATGGGCATTGATAATAGTACATGTATTATATTAAAATCTAACCAAAAGTTAGGTCGATCTCACTGAAAATGAATGGAAGAGTTCGAATTTGATCCTTGATGAAAGAATGCATAAGGGGAAGTACCCATAAGTGCCCGTCAATAAGTCATTTCAAGTAAAAGTAGTGGCTAATTTTAATTTTTTGGTCTTTAGTGACATACCGATGAGCCGACCTATGGGTGAGTCGATCTTATTTTTCCTCTCCCACCAGCACCAACTCATCTGTATTCTACTGTAGTTGCAACGGCATTTCCTGTCAATTACTTTTAAGTGATTCCTACATCACTTTAATCCACATGAAAGACGTGTCATCACTCCAAAATTAAATTGTCCTAACTACAACAGTTTTAAGATGTAGTTAGGACAATATAATTCTGGAGTGACTAAATAAATATCAGTTAATTTCAATATCTATGAGGTAAATGTTTGCAAGACAATTATGAGCTCCAGGGAACATATTATCATACCATGCCATTCTTCAACTATGAGGTAACAACAGGTGTTATGACTTTAAGTAACCTAAGGGGGCTTGACCCTGGAAATAAGTAGAAACCACTGGAAGGCAAGAGTTTCATTAATATTTAATCATGTTCAGGAAATACCATCACAATACCCTACTCTTGTTTCCATATTGTATATCCTTTGGAGAATACTTAAAGAATGATGAGCCAGTGTTTACTTGATTGTCTCTTGGACATGTATAGTGATAAAGAGCTGGAATCATTTGTAAATTTCTCAGGCTGAGGACTGAGTGAGACAAGATCTGGGTATGGTCTGGGTCTCCACCGCCATCTTATAGAATGAGGAGCTTGGATTGTTCAGCAGTGTGGCTGGAGCATCAAACTCAACAACACAGCCCTGGTCCAGCACCAGAATTCTGAAAAGCAAGAATAATCAAAAACAAACTGATAATTTTCCCACTCATTTCATGATTGATCAATTATTGTGAAAAGCAGACAACAAAATTTCCAGTGTAAAACTGAATGAAAGGAAAACAACAAATCAATCCCTGAACATTAAATAAATTTCCAGTGAGAAAACAAACTCCGAGGATCCAAAGTATATATCCCTATTAACCACATCGAGCAATAACAAGAATGGCAGTATATAAACTTTGCACAGTATGATCAGTGAGTGTTTGAAAAAATAGCCGATACTTACAATGTTAAACAAAACCCAGGAGGGCTAATAAGATTTTTTTTTCTTTTTCTTTTTATTTGCTTCTCCTCCTCCCTCCTTTTTGACAGTGCCACCATGTTGTTTAGCGATCGTTGTTAGAAAGCTGATAATTACAATCTTGCCAATTCAATTTTTTTTTGTGTTAGTTCCTCTGCCAAAGTCCATTTAATATTATCAATCAGATTACACTGATGTTATTAATGTTAATTTCTCAGGCTACACCTCTGGCCCATATGGGTAACAGGGCAAAGTAATTATATCCACTGGTTTCCTGATATTTTTCTCCTCCCAATAATTTATATCTAACCAAAACATATGTGTGTAATGCAAGAGGGCTTTTTTTATGGTGATATTTTAATGTTACACTTCAGACCTGTGCTGGTTGTTAGTCATTTTAGTTGCAAATGTACATTTAATAGTGATGCTGGTCTTTAGCTTTAGTGTACTGGTTTGCATTTCTACTTTACTGCCCTTGTAAAGATGTCTCCTTGGCCAGGACCTCCTCCCCTAATGGAGGGAGCTAATAAGATGTCATAAACATTACCTGTCATAATCCATGATAGTATGCAGTCGATGAGCTATAGTCAACACTGTGCTGGTGTAAAATTCTGTTCGGATTGTTCTTTGGATAAGCTCATCTGTCTCCATATCCACTGCAGCTGTTGCTTCATCCAAGACCAGAATTTTTGTCTTCCTCAGCAAGGCTCTGCCCAGACATACCAACTGTCGCTGACCAATGCTGCAAACAAATAAAAAACTTAAGTAGTTATACACCCCTTTTCACAGATCCTCTGAAGTTTTTTTTTTTCTAACCCTTTTCACTGATCCTGTCCACCCACAGGGGCCTGGGATTTAAAATTCTCTTCCCACCTGCAGGCAATGTAAACCCGCCATCGGTGGGGCGTCTCCCATGGAGTGCCATCTTCAACATTCCACGGGAGACAGCTCTTCTCTTTCTCCTTGCTCCTGTCTTCTATCCTGCTTTCTTTCCTCTCTTCTTCTTGACGTGTAAACATATCTTACCGTGTTTGGCACAGCATACCCGTAATGAGCCATTTTTTCAACCAGCTAGGTTACTTCCCTTTGCCAAGTACAAGTGGTGTAGGACAAGCATTGAAAAGAAGGAAAAAATCACTTTTTTCTTGTTATTTGAAACATGTGGTGTACAAAAATTATGAAAAATTTATCACAATAGGAAAAAAGCATATTCACCATGTGGTGAATTTTTCCTGAATTTTTCTGTTCATTATATTTCATGTAACCAGCAAAAAAGTGATATTTTCCTTCTTTACAATGCTTATGTTATACCTCTTGTACTGGGCAAAGGGAAATAATTTTGCTGACGGTCAAAATGGCTCATTGTGCTGATGTGTTGTTAAACCCCAACACAAACAAATAAACAATCCTCTTTTTTGCCTTTTCTTAGAAAGGAACCTTTAAATCCTAACAGGATTATCTCAGCTTTTTTATGCCTATTACATTATTCTGTCAAAAGACATTTCGGTACACAATTTGGATTTTACAAAAAAATTTTGACCTAACACCACCATCCTGACCCACACTTGCAAATATTTTCCAATGACAGCTACTAAGAATACATGAATGATGAACACAATGGATCTTTGAATATTTTCACCCACCCCCAAGAGGGCAAGATGTCTGGCTTCCCTCCCAAAGAAACCAAGGAGTGCTGAGCCACTGAAACAGCAGATTATCTCTCTTATATTAGATTAGGACATCTAACTGCTTGACAATAGAGCCCCCTTAGCAGACTGCCTTGAGGGGAAACAAGTCTGCTCATTGGCAAAAAAAAAATTAAAAAATCATGAATTGGAATCCTACCCAAGATGAGAAAAATTAGAACTTGAGTTATTTTCTATGACTTAACAGTGCCCTTACTTCTTGACTAGGGAAGCCCAGTCTAGCCTTCTCAGGTAAGGACAAATAAATATTTCAGAGGTCCCAGGTGTATTTTATGCATGTTAAAGAATCCTTGATAGTTGGTATCAGGTGCTAGCCCTGCTGTTTGAGCAAATTTCCAACTTTCAAATTTCTTCCCAAAACTTTTTCTTATTAAACTGGGCAAGCACTTGAGGCTGAAGTATTCCTACTGTCTCAAGATTGAAATGATACACAGACAACGTCCAAAAATTCCCTATAGCCTGAGATGGGATTAAAGTTATGAAGTCCTTCATCAAAAATATGTCATGGATATTTCTCAAACACTATTCCATGTCTAGATGGTAATGTATAGATAGTTCAAAAGTTCATTAGCATACCTGTGACATCAGGAAACAGTTCAAAACTTCTGTCAGAACATTCTCACAACTACAGAAAACTGCAAATATCTTTGGTTGAATTCTATGAGAGATCAGAGTTCAATGAATAACTGCTCAGTCTGCCGTTCCACTTCAGCCATGGGTAGTAAAGTGCTATCTTACCTGAGGTTATCTCCACCTTCACCTACTGGGAACTCCAGGCCTTGAGGCAAACTGTCAACAAAACTCTTCAGATGGCAGTGTTCAATGGATTTCCAGATTTCATCATCAGAGAACTGCTCAAAAGGGTCAAAATTGGACCTCAAGCTGCCAGTGAACAAAACAGGATCCTGTATATCATGACAAATGAAAACAAAAGACCACAAATTAGTTTAACCTGATCAAAAAGAAGATCTGGTCAGTCATCTATCATCTGTAAGTATCATCAGGTGCAGTGTTGGCTGATGCAGTCAATGATACCAACAAATTCATTCTCGTCCGTTTGTTCCAATCTTCTTTAGTTTTACTAACTTCGTGGATGAATTTGATAGGAGACAAAATTATTGCCAATTAGGATAATCATTGTTTGCTGTGGTATTTATAGATAATATGTCGTCATAAGGCCGGTCTGACTGCTCACTAGAGGGCAGCCCAGCTTAGTTTGTGTAACAATTCTGTGGGCACAGTCATCATCGAACCCGGCAAACTGCCAAAGGGAAGAATTATTACTGCGGCCTCAGAACTGATCATGTAACCTAAACTTCCCTTTCCATGAACCCCTAACCTTACTGTCCCCAGTGTTTCTATTATGCAGTTTATATCAGCACATGTCAAACACAGATGCCGTAACTTTTACTCCTCACTTAGCCATGATGACAGATATTCATATATTACTGGCAATATGAAGAATGGGCCAGAAAAATTCCCATTTGACAGCATTTCCTGATATCTCCTGGGCTCTAGCAGGTAAATTTTTCCACAACTGAGGATTCTTCTCTTTTCATTTCATATCCCTCCAGTGTTAACGTCAATAAGTGACCCTGAGTTACTGCTAAAAGCCATAAATTAATAATGCTGTGAACTCTTCTTTCTTTTTTGAACAAACAATACAGGAGCCAGGCCTAACACATGGAACTCTCCTCATATAAAATGCAAATGTTGACGGTTGCGACAGTCAAAACATTTCATTAAAAGTCAGAGATGTCATGTTACAGATTGCTACTCTATAACTTCACATCTCTTTGATGATTGTCAGTCACTAAACTCCAATGCAGGCTTGGTGAAAAGTGAAATGACATAATTCAACACACTATGATAAATTGAGCAGCTGAGTAGAATTCAAATCTGACTTTTTTTCTTCCATTTTCGTGTTTGTTTGTTGTTTGTCTGCTCTCGCTGGGGCACGAGGACAAGCGCTATATAAAATGCCCTCTCAATTATTGTTATCACACAGGAAGAGCTGAGAAAATCTAAACCATAAAGACTGCACAGGTTTAGAACACAGAATTAAAAACGTCACCTGAGGCAGTATAGTCAACCTCTGTCGGAGCTGATAAAGGCCCAGCTTGGAGATATCCAGGCCATCCACAATGATGCTGCCTTCGCACAGTTCCAGCAATCGGAACAGGCTCAACATCAGTGAAGACTTGCCAGCCCCAGTCCTGCCCACAATACCAATCTAAAAAAACAGACAAAGAAACAACGCAAATGTGTGAGTTGACCATAAAGAATACCTTTTTTGCTTGCCTTAGTTGTAGCATCTATTTTGCAAGTAATAGTTCTAGTATCCATTTTGCTAATGCTAGTTCTGGTACCCATTTTGCTAGTTCTAGTAACATTTTGTTCGTGCCAGTTCTGGTACCCATCTTGCTAACATTAGCTCTAGAACCCATTTTGCTAGTGCTAATTCAGTGAACATTTTGCTAGCACTAGCTATTGTACCTATTTTGCTAGTGCAAGTGTATAGTACATATTCTGTTGGTGCTAGTTCAAATGGCCATCTTGCTAGAGCTAGTTTAAGTAAACATTTTTGCTTATTCTAGCTCTGGTGCCCATTTTGCTAGCACAAGTTCTAATATGTATTTTGCTAACAATTGTTAGCACTAGTTATTGTACTTATTTTTCTGGTGCTAGTTCTATTATTCAGTAAACATGAAATACCACAGAAGGGGATCAAAGATGTCTGGACATTTATAGTGCTCATTGTTATTTTGCAGACAAGAGTGTCATCACTGGACAATTAAATGGAGCTCAGAATGAAAGGGACTGAAGATGGAGGCACTAAGCCAATGCACTGCATTACCACAATTGCTTCCCACTGCTTGTGGTTCAATTGAATAAAAACAACAGTCTAAAGGAACATTCCTCAACAGAAAATTCTATTGTATTGCAGATCAGTATAAGAGTGCTCAGGATCAAGACAGTAAATCTCTATGGAAAAGAGGGAAGGACCCTAAGGCAGCAACATAGCCAACCTCAGGAAGTTTGAAAGACATATTAGAACCCCTAAGGCAGAAGGTAGTGACAGAGTATTCCAATCTGCCATCTGGTATTCTCTGCAGCTTTGTCTGACTATCATTTATGCTGCAACCTCTTTAAAATCAGTGAGTCTTTGCCTAAGCTATCCTGCCCACAATGCAGATTTACAAAACAGACGGGCACAAAGCAGTTGTTTAATAAAACTTAAAAATTTTCCAACATCAGTTTTATCCATGATAGGGGTCCTGGAAGTCATTTTTGAAACTGCTGGTGGGAAATGATTTTAACCATTACCATCGAATTCGGCATGGTCAAATTAGAGGAAAACAACTGAAAAAAAAATTGAAATCACTCATGGTTGCCATGGCAATGACTGCCATCTTCGATTTAACTGCTCAATATTACATAACTTTATTATAAATGGGCTTATACATTTTTCAACCGGTTTCCTTGAAAATTTGCAATACATATTTTTCAGTTCAATACCTAAAATGATCAGACGCGATTTTTGATAATTGGCATAGCTTTTTTTTTTTTTTTTTTATATAAATTTTTAATATCGATATATATAAAAAAAAATCATGGATTTTACAAATATTTGACCCTAAAATCTCAAATTTCTCAAAAATTTAAAAAGTTATCAAAAAATCCCCTCTGATCATTGTTTTGTATTGTTTTGTTCTATGTTCATGTCACGTTTCAAGGCAATTGGTCCATAAATAAAAAAAACTAAATAGGATATTTGTGATAAAAAAAGACATTTTGAAAAAAAAACATTTAATTTTTCTTGCTAAAAAAAACAGCCCTAAAGAGCTTCTGATCAAACCTTTAACCCCAAAATATGTTTGTTTCACCTACTAGATCTTTTCCCATGATTTCTAGTCTTCTTTTGCTTCTCCTGTGCCCCTACTCCCATTTTTCCTCCATTTTTGCTCCCCTACCCCCATCTTCCCTGGAGCCATTTTAGGGTTTAGAGAGGGCTATATGTGGCTGTCATGTCTTCCTCAGTCAAAACCAAGAGCGTTTTTACCCTTCCTGTGACAGATAATGCACTAATGTACTCTGAAACAGCAGAAAAATGGCATATTTCAGTCTAATTAGGAGTGGGAACTCTATTCCTGAGGCCCAGGTGAATGTTTTCACTGAAATTGGGTGTGGTCAGTGCCTCAGATGGTCAGCCAGTGTCCACTCCTGGCACTGGGGCTCCCGATATTGGTAAAGGAGATCATAATCATAGGTTTCTCTACATTATTCTTGTCGTGATGAAACCACGTAACCAGCGGACGGGAGGGTTATGAGGTTTCATCAGGACAGTGTTTGTGGATTGCGAGTTTTCAGGCAGCTCATTTGGTTGCAGGATGCGTCCATTGTTCAAAACAGAAGAAGCTGATAAAGTTATTTTTTCAAGACCGATTAGATTGAGTCTGATTCCCAGCCAACGCGTCAAATAAATGTTGGAGTGGTCGGAAGAGGAATTGTGACTACAGAAGACACAGTGGAAATGGGTCTGGTGACATTGTGTTTTTTTCCCCTTCAACCTGCAGAGTTTGGCTTTGAATCTCCATACAGTTTAGTGATAAGTGTAGTTTGTTTCGGTGTTCCTTGACAAGACTAATTAATTCCATTTTAACTATGGAGCACAGATGAACAGCTCTGCAATACAGGCGTTAATTTTACATGAGGCAAATTAAACTAAACAACAACAGATTATCGTCTCAGGCACGGCCTTGTGAGGATTCTCCTGTGGTTCGAATTTCTGAATTCCGCCTGGAAGAACAGCGTTTCTTATAAACTATTCATCCAGTCCAGTTGAATCTAGGAACAACATATTTTTTTTTTTTTACACCCTGGCACGTTTGGCCATCTTTTTTCAATGTGAATTTGAAGATTTGTTCTCTCTGCTTTTCTTCTAAATGTCTTCTTTTAGGCTGGTCTTTGTTCTTTAGTCCAAGAATAAGGCATGTAATACATAATAATATATAGATAATACATAGACAGATACAGAAATACACAATACATTGATACATAGATACATACATACATAGATACATACATAGATACATAGGTACTGACATAGATACAGAGACAGATACATACACACACACACACACACACACACAAACATACATACACACACACATACATACATACATACATACATACATACATACATACATACACACATATATACATACATACATACATACATACATA
>JBCAUA010086940.1:0-10608 GCA_038406235.1 Peronia verruculata | reverse complement strand
TGTTGTTGTTGTTGTTGTTGTTGTTGTTGTTGTTGTTGTTGTTGTTGTTGTTGTTGTTGTTGTTGTTGTTGTAACAAGCCAAAAGGTTGCATGTTTTTTAACGGAGAAATGCACGAATGATTATGATGGTCCACAGCGGTTTGAAGAATCATTCTGACTGAGGACAAGATGAGTATTTGCAAGGCCTTTTTTCCCCCACCACTTTACGTGGATTGCTCTGATTTTTTTAACCTGAAGATTTTAGGTTTAGAATGCATCGGCAGCTATTAGTTTCAATCACTTAATTACAGTGCATTTATCCCTGGCCGCTTATCGTGCCTTAGGTGTGTGTATTTATTTGCAAATCATGACAACAATATTCACCTGCACATGTAGATAGTTCTTCCTTCCCCAATATGTCTGTGTGACCTGATTTCGGAAGCCAGAGCCAAAATTTCAGTTGAGTCAAGATCTCTTATCTTGATCTTCAGATACGTAGCTTTGTGTTCATCCTCAAGCTATTCAAAAACGATAGTAGAAGCTGTGTATAGTCTCATATTTTTAACATCTGAACAAACCAAGATGTTTACTTTTGATAATTTATTCTGTGCGCTAGTTTATTCTTTCTAAAACAGATTTAGAACTAGAATTCCTTCTACAACAAATGATATTTCTGGAATACCAATCCATTTTTTTTTTTTCGATTTAGAAGCAACACAAGTGCTATAGTTTTTACAGTTACATTCCCTAGAAAAGAACTATGAAACTGGCACAATTTAATTTGTCTTAAACACCATCGAAGATCTGTTATCAGAGGGTATTTATTAATATAAGATATAATACAATCTTTTATGAATGGAAAACACACACACACACACACACACACACACACAAAAGGACATAATATTCATGTCACGTAGATTCCTTCATTACTCTTTTTTCTTGAGGGATTGTCTCCCTCTTCCCCCACTGTCCCTATTCCGGGCTCTTTAATTAACAGAAGATGTATTACACCACTCTGTATACAGAACATGCAAAAACATTTCCTGCACGACAAACGTACACTGAGACAGGATGGCATCCTAATGTTGGTCGCTGCATCAACTTGAATCAAGACCTTCCTGGACTCGAAGTGACTTCCTCTCATGACCGGCCCAGCTTCAATGTTGAACTGAGCACATTTCGCTGTGTTGTTCTCGTCCGCAGGCATATAGTCACCGATTGTCTGGAAAGTTCGTGCAAACGGTTATTATCTATGTAATATATAACCCACAAATGGCCATCCACACATTTTCATCAGCAACATTGGCCCAAAGAATTAAGCTATTGAGTAGTGTTCCTCTTTCATTACTCATACTTAATGAACGGTTCAATGTGGTAAATTATTGTATCTGCCACATATCATGAATTCGAAGAAAGAAACTGTTACCTAAACTCAATCACGATTTGCTTCCAGAACGGAGATGGCAACTTTTAGCATGCCAGTACATGGTGTATACCTGTATAATGCATGGTGTATAATTGTGTAATCCAGTCAACTCATTCATGACAACAATTGCAAATGGTTAGTACTATTGGTATGATAAGTTGTCAGCTTACGCCACTGCAAACATGAAAAGGGGGGGGGGGGCGGGTCCTGGAAATCATTTTTGAAACCGCTGGGGGGAGATGATTTTAACCATTACCATCGAATTCGGCATGGTCAAATTAGAGGCAAACAATCGAAAAAAAAATTGAAATCACTCATGGTTGCCGTGGCAACGGCCTCCATCTTGGATTATACTACTCAATATTACGTAACTTTACTATAAATAGACTTCTACATTTTTCAACCGATATCCTTGAAATTTTGCATACATACTTTTCAGTTCAATATCTAAAAATGATTATAGAGGATTTTGAAAATTGGCTTATCTTTTTTTTTCTAGAAATTTTTAAAATCGATATATAAAAAAAATCACGGATTTTTCAAAAAATTTGACCCTAAAATCTCAAATTTCTCAAAAATTTAAAAAGTTATCAACAATCCCCTCTGATCATTTTTTTTTTTTTTTTTTGGTATTGTTTTGTTCTATGTTCATGTCAAACTTCATGGCAATCAGTTCATAAATATAAAAGTATATAGCATATTTGTGGTAAAAAAAAAAAAAAGTGCGTTTTAAGAAAAACGCATTTAAAGTTGTCGCTAAAAAAAAAACAGTCCTAAAGAGCTTCTGATCGAACTTACGACCCCAAAACATGTTTGCTTCAACTACTACATTTTTTCCCATGATTGTAATGCCTTCTTCTGCCTTGTCCTGTGCCCCTATTCCCATTTTTCCTCTATTTTGGCTTCCCTACCCCCCATCTTCCGTGGAGTCATTATAGGGTCCAAACAGGGCTATAGATGGCTGGCATATCTCCCTCGATCAAAACCAAGAGCTTTTTTACCCTTCTTGTGACAGAATTGCACTAATGCACTCTGAAACAACAGAAAAATGGCATATTTCAACCTAATTAGGCCGTGGGAAGTCTTATTTCAGAGGCCCAGGTGAACTCTGTCACTGAAATTGGGTGTGGTCAGTGTCTTATATTATTATGTTCAACCAGTGTCCAGCCCTGGCACTGGGGCTCCCGATAGTTGGTAAGGAGATCATAATCACGTTTTCTATACGTAATTTGCCCATGGCCAGCGAAATAATGATCTATCATTGAATAAAGAGCCCGAAATATGCAAGAATCTGGGTGGCAGGAGGGTTTGGCTTGGCCTCTCTCCCCACATCTTAAAATGGACATATCAACTTTCTGATAACATTTCTATATTCAGCAGAGACCGAACTTTTAAAAGAAAACGAAAACCAAAATCTAATATTTTGAACAAAAATCAAATTTCAGGACCAGCCCTCCTTAAGTTACAGATCTGTTTTTGTAGGGTGAGGCTGCAATGGTCTGATCTTATATTTAACTGCATAAGATATGAGCCAGAAGATGGTGTCCAGCCAGGAATATGCTACTATACACTGATACAGGGCCATTAATGTACAATGTGAGTGGGTGGAACAATGGAAAGTTTGAGAACAGAAAAATCTCAACAAACCAAAAACAAAACATACAAAACATAAAGATTTCACCAGAAAACGAAACATAATGAAGACACAGTTGTAGTATTATTAATATTGATGATCCAGTTTAATTTTTTGCTTAAACTTAAGATTAAGTTTATTACACGTATCGGTATTCTATATGGAATCAAACCGTTGTCGTCGTTCATTATGACACTATTATTTGACTCTAAAGCTGCGATCTGATAGCTTTTCCAGATCGTAGTGTAGATCTATGTAGTACCAATAGATGCTGGTGTGTCAACGTTTACATGATCCCTCTGAGAGAAAGCAGACAACACAGCTTTTGCTGTAGCCATCGTAATATTTTACCGTATCTTGATCTGCAGGATCCACATCAAAGGCTACGATGAGGGAAACTTTACACTGAATGACCATCCTCCAGAAATCGGTGACTGTCGCGGGTAACGGCAGCTGTGTCAGAATCCACTGGTCCAACTTCGTAAAGCTCTGTGCAATGTTCACAAAAAGAAGAAATCTGAACCGTATGGTAGTTACTAGGACGGAAATTATTCTACACGGTTTGTGATCTGACAATTACTAAATTTTAAAGCTTAAAAGAGGTCATTATTTACGATTTATAGAGATGTCCCAAAAAAGTAGGTTAAAAGCGACTGCTCAAGTTACAAAGATTTGAAAAAAAATGAAAATCCTGAGGGTTTTTTTCTTTTTTTTTTTGGTTTTTTTTTTTTTTTTTGTTTGTTATTTTTGTTAGATACTTCCCATAATCTATCCATCAAAATAATACATTCCTTTCTTACCTCTTCAAAGTTGTAGAATCAAATTTTCATCCTACATGAACTGATTGTGATTATCTTCAGCTCTGATTCTATTCACGTTTATTACATGTAGTGTAAAATAGCTAAATTTTATGCTTTGAATTCAGAACAGAAGTGATGGTAATATACTAATAACGATGATAGGGGAAAGTGAAAAAATAGCACTTCTTACTGGAATGAAGACAGCATTGATGTAATTTCCCGAGTCTTCATTTTCACAGATTAAATTGACTCTGTACAGTTCCTCTAAGGAAAAAATGCGAGAAAGAAAAAGTTTCATTTTTTTTTTAACCATTGAACATCGTACATGTGTTGTATTACAAATGGCCCAAAATTGTGTAGAAATTCAACGTTCAAAACAATGTTTTACGAGCAATATGACAGAAAAGAATTCAGTTATGGCCTGAACTCAATATGGCCCAAAAATATGGCTAAACAATACGTGAAAGGGAGGAAATTACGTCATATATTATCGAAAATAAATATTTCTCACATGTCATTTATGTTCTGTTCGGGAGGGCAGAAAGCACTGTCCAGTTCAATATTTTGGCGATTTTATTTCTTTACAAATAGCGACTCACAACTTATCGAGAATAAAGTTGTTTCACTATGGTGAAATGACTATCGTCATGGCTACCAATAACTATAATAATGGACTTTTCAAACATCATATCAATGCATTATTGGTTAACTTAGTAAATATTTTTTTTAAAACAGATGATATAAATCAGCAGTCATATATTTTGTTGCTAAATGAAATCCTGCCATATTTATAGACAGTAATAAACTTAGATTCTTCGCACTTGGTAAAATATTGCTGAGGCGATTCTTGCGCCTGTTGGACACGGCCCTGCTATTTTGGTAGATATTTTGTCCCTCATCTATCGTCTCAGGGTCTGTAGTTTTCTGCTCGTCTTGGTCACAGACACGGCAAACATCCTGCATTTCAAATAAACAAGACAACAAAAACAAAAAAACAAAAAAATACTTTAAAAAAACTGAAACGAACTTATGCGACTTTTATAGGACATTTTTACCGAAAATATATCAGTTTCTAGACAAACTAAGGAAGAAGCCATGATAGCCTCGCAGAATGCTCTGATAAAAGTTGATTAATGGGGTGACCAAACTATAAAAAAAAAAGAAGTAGAAATGAAATGAGGTGTTCACTTTACGTCTTAAGACTTCATCAGTGTGTGTGTGTGTGTGTGTGTGTGTGTGTCTGTCTGTCTGTCTGTCTGTCTGTGTTTGTGTGTATGTGTCGGTATGTGTGTGTGTTTGTGTGTGTGTGTGTGTGTGTGTCTGTCTGTCTGTGTGTGTGTGTGTCTGTGTATGTGTGTCTGTCTGTCTGTGTGTGTGTCTGTCTGTGTGTGTGTGTGTGTCTGTGTGTGTGTGTCTGTTTGTGTGTGTTTGTGTGTGTGTTTGTTTGTGTGTGTGTGCGTGCGTGCGTGCGTGTGTGTGTGTGTATGTGTGTGTATTACCCTACATTCTGTCTCCATACAGCTTTGTCCTGTCTCTGATAGCTGTTCCAGGTCCTGCAGTCTCCTGTGGACATCGCTGCCTGTCACTGTTGTCCCCATGCACAGTATGGCTACTTGAGCGGCTCTGTGCAAAAACTCGTACTGCACCTGAGGTTTTCATAATGCAAAATATCCTCTCAGGTTCTATGTTCAAGTGCACATTAGCAAGAAAAGATTGATTAGTACTGTGTGTGAAGAACAGCTATGTAGTCAAAGATACTAAATTAATAGTATGAGTCAATTTGAGATTTTTGCGAAGAGAAAACCAGTCATGTCCGTTGAATTGTGCTGGCTAACCCGCCCTGGTTCAAAACAGATCTCCAATGATAACTACAGGTCATGTGAATCCTATCACAAAACGCAAGGCCGCTAGCTTTTATTCTGCTTGATAAAAGTAAGAATGCACGCAACAAAGAGAGTTGTAAAGGGCTCGTCAAATTAAAATAGAGAAGTGGAGAAGATATATGGGGAAGGGAGTAAGGAACAAGAAGAGAGGGAGAGAAACATGTAAAGAAATAGAGGTAATGGGAGAAAAAACAGGGAAACGGGATGAGAAACAGAGAGAGAGGGTGGGGTATGGAAAGAAAGAAAGAGAGGTGGACAGAGAGAGAAGAAGAGGGAGAAATGTATTTAGAGAGACAAAGAGAGAGGATAGAAGAGGGAGAAGAACACGAAGATCGAGAGAGAAAGACAGGGGACAGAATAAGAAGAGCATCGCAGCAAAATAAAAGATCTTAATACAACAAAACAATGCAATAGGATAATACAAAATGCTGATTTCTTAGCCGGCGATGTCCATGAACCGTAATTCTGAAATTTTCTTGATCCTCTGTGGAGACAAAACCTCCGAGCAAATTATCTTCGTGATTTAACATCTTTGTTTTAGTTCTTTGATTTCCACTATACTATGTTTCATTTTTTTTTTTTTAATCAGTGAAGAAGGCTGAAGACGCCATGGAAGAGATATACAGGTGTTTCAAAGGTCTGGACATGCAAGTGCAATACATAATATTTTCAACATCAATGACAAAAAAGTACAAATAGCATTTTATTGAACTGAATCATTAATGAATGACACCTTCAATGGCATTCCAACCATTTATGATACTAAGTTTGACAAACGCATAGTTATTTACACTTTATGAAAAAATAAAAATCAGTGTATTATATTTCCCATCTGTTCAGACTTAAGGGACATCTTGTGCAGTTCATTAAATTTCATTGCATGTCTCGAGGTTGAATAGTTTTCTGCAGATCAGAGATCCTGACATCGTGTAATGAAACATAAAAGGAAAAACAAAATGAACAGGTCACTGGCAAATAACATTTTTTTTTAAAAATTAATGTGGGTAAGTTTTTCATTAGAAACTTTGTTAACCAATCTACACCTTAGATGTGAGCCAAAAACCTGGATTTACTGATGTTTGATCATTTAATCATTATATTAATTATATTATAAAATACATTCTGATATAGGACTATTATATTTGCGAACAAGGAAAATACGGGCTCTTGGTTCAACCATTCTATGACAAACAATGAAATAAACTGAAATCAAGGAGTTTATACTATTTATACTGGAGAGCGCATTGATGACGTCACACATGCTGAATGTAGAGCCATGCACATGAGGGAAAGACACCTACTTAACGCCGTTCACATGTTCATAATTTCACAAATGAACAAAATTTATACTGTCACTATCTCATTATCTCATGATTGCAAGTCTGTTGTATTCTGTCCTTGCTGTAGCTCTCGATTTAATAAAAGAATCAATCCTTACAAGAAAAGATTCACTAGATTAGAATAGTGACCAACTTCGTGAGTCGTAAAGGACCCCAAGAATATCAAAATTAATAGCAACGCCTCCATGACCATGGCGTTCAGTGTTGGCACGCAAAACACAGGCTGTTTTGTTAAGACGATGTCATGAATCCGCTCTCCAGTGTAACAGTATAAGCTCCTTGACTGGGATGAAAATGGCATGCGACAGACAATACTATTGTTCACACAGTGATTCTGATATTGTCTGATAGACAATTGTTTCCATTTGTTTTAAGAAATATCGCATCTCTTTCCGTGATGATCCGTAAATAAGGGAACAATGTAACAAACATAAAATTCTGATGAAAGACAAAATCCTATAATTAATCTATATCTAGTAATTATAATTTGTATAATCTTCATGAACATCCTGCCTTAAGCCAAGAACAAAATTCGAGATAACCACTCCGGAGGGGGTTGAAAGTCATAACATAACTAGTAAGCTAAGAAAGACTGAAGAACACACTTTGAAATTGCTGTGTGAGAAAGTGAAAGTTCAGCTGGAATGAGTTACGTACTGCAGTTTGCACCATGTTCATCCTGTCCACTCTCAGGCGTTGCACTGTAGTGAAGAAATCCACTCGGCCCGTGTCCTCAGCCTCTCTCATTACATTTCTCAGTGCAATGAACGTGCCTGTCCGACCCACGCCGGCACTAGTATTTAGAAATGTGGAGCAAAATAGAGAAGTACAGCAGATACGATATGAAAATATTCAGATCCAAAAAGAATAAAATACTTAAACTATTATCTACGTTGTAATTTTTTTTTTCCGAAGCTGACTATATCCCAATCCCGAGAGTACAGTTCAAAACTATTTTAGTTTCTAACTATAGTTAGTATTTCATTCCTTTAGATGTCTGTTTGCCCAGTTACATACTGAACAATTTCATTTTTAAATGTCTTTACAATCCCAAAGTTACCGATATAAAGAGTGTTAATATAAGAAAGAAAACGAGAAAATAGAAATAGATACGATAATGACAAAAGATACCACAACAGAGAGAGGGAGAGAGAGACAGGCAGACCATAGAGAAAGTGGCTGAGGGAATACATGTTGAGTGAATGAAGAATTAAAAAAGAAAATTGAACCAGGGATGTAATTGTTTGAAGGGATAGATGGATTCTGAACAAATAAACAACTGAGTGCTTGGGTGAAAAATAAAATGAAGAATACCAGGCATCAGCCCGCCAAGGGTACTCAGATCAGACTCTGCCATCAAATAGACGGATCAATGTATTACTATTTAGCTATTTTACTCCAGTTTAAAGTCACAATGTATTCGGGCCAGAGCTCATTCTCCTAAGGTGGATCCCTTTAGCTTGGAGCTAGCGATATGTAGTATGTATCGGTAGGTTTCCTGAAGCCGTACCTGCAATGGACAACAATAGGTTTCTGTGTGGGAAGGGAGGCCACTCGTTGCTCAAAGTCCACTAAACTCCAAGGAGTTTGAGGAACATCTTTATCTGGCCAGCTAGTGAAGTGAAACTGGGTCACTCTTTGAACTGGAGCACCAGCCTGTTTGCGACGGAACGAGGAAATTTAGTTATGCCATGCACATTTCTTTACTCAGCATTATCACAGATCCTTCCTTGATCTAACATGCTGATCACTATTTGTATCAATTTGAATAAAAAAAAAAAAAAACAGCAGTTCCGATTCCTAGCGGTCAATGTGCATAATATACGAAATTACAGTGCAGTGAATGCAGAGGAACTTTGTGAATATTTATATTCTACAACAGTATGCAATTTCATTCACATATCAGACTAACAATCTAGTCATCCAAATCAAAAAATCATGCCAAGAAAACTGACATCACAGGTGATTTCAACAAGGCAAACAACACTGGAATAGTTTCAAGAAGTGAATGCTTACTTTCAAGAGCAGCAGATTCCGGATGGTGTAGTCAGCAAAGACTTGAGTGGTTGTCAATCTGACTTTGATCTCTCCCACGTCCATCTCACCCTCCTCTGGCCAGTAACGCTCACATTTCATCTGTAAAGCACAATACGTTTGTAATCTTAGATAAAGATCCTTGTCAGTAGAGGAAAAAAAAAACATCTTTAACTTGGCCGGAAATTATTTAAACTGAACCAGTTGCATAATATAGCCTACGGTTCACTTGATAAGGAAATGGCTGTCACTGACATGTTAACAAAGTACTTAAAATGTCTGTAGTTATACTAGTGACATAAGAAGCCAGAAATATAGATAAAGGTCTGTTCTACTTTCCCAGTGAGTAATGTTGTAAGTTTCTTGAAGGTAAAGACACACGCACTCACATACACACACACACACACACATGTACACACACACACACACAATACATGTAACAGATCATTATTATGTAGCAGTAATAAGGCAAATTGTTAAACCTCATATCCTGATTTTTTCTTTAACAATCTTGCCACTTCAACTGAGGCACAGTCACATACAACAGACAGATCATGCAATTACTATCTGACGTTGGACTCACAGCTACTTTTATTTAATTTTAGTTTACTTTAATGAATCCGAAGAGATATAAGGGGTCATCTATTTATTATTATTATTCGTTTAACTCCTGATATTATATAACTATTTTGTTTTGTATAGCTTCATTTTTGTATTTATGTGATTGCGAGACTTCCGTTTGTGATACCAAGAATCGTTACTGTCGTTTTTTGTTTGTTTGTTTGTTTGTTTGTTTCTTTTTTTAAAGAAAGATGTACAGCAAGGTTGACATGACTCACTGTCCCTGCTTCCACCAAGTTGGTCAGCATGACAGTTTTCTCGACTCCTTGTTCCCACAACATCCGTACAAAATCTTCCAGTATTGCCTGGGTGGGACCTGTGAGTGAAAGAGAGAGAGAGAGAGAGTGCCATTCCTACAAGAAGTGTTACAACTAATAACATTAAACAGGAACAAATACTACTTGGGGTAACAGTTCATTGTCGTCAAGACAAAAGCTTAGTTCCTTTAATCTGACATCTTCATTTTGTTTCATCTTCGTGTTAAGGTCAGATAAAGCTCATTGTTAGTATTATAATTCACCATATTGGTTTGGACTGCATTTGCAACTGGCGTACTAGAAAAGCAAGTCAAATTTGCTTACCCTGTGACGCTATGAATTTTTCTTCCTCCTTGTAACCCTGTTGCGAAATAAGATCAATACACTGGGCGTTAAAGGTGTACATAGTTTTTATTTGTGAGAACATAGGAGAGATTATGAATTTATCATAATCTTTATGTAATGTTTGCATATGAATTAAGAGAACGGTCAAAAGGCAGATAAAAATGCAATACGATGTTGTTGTTTTTTTTAAGCCTTTCAATCCTAAGAGACAGGATTATCTCGGCTTGTAGAAGTTGTCAATTTTTGCTGAGAAATATTTGTGGGTAGAAATTTGGAATTTGGGAATT
>JBCAUA010086929.1:0-10609 GCA_038406235.1 Peronia verruculata | reverse complement strand
GACTCGAAAGGCAAACTCGTAAAAAAAATATCTGATTTTGATGAGAAAGTAATACCGCTACGACATTCTAACCCCCTATGAGATTCACGTTCAAAGTAATCTCTCATTGCCCCATAGTCTACGAAATCCAATTTTCTCACAGCCCTATTTGAGAACTGACAATTCAGCTAGAACTATGGCATAAATCTAATTTTATAAACGCTTTGATAAATTTGTAATACCTTTTCTTTAGAATAAAAAGATTTCATTCCATAGTGTTACTCAAAACTACACATGAATCAATAAAACAAACATAAGACAATTTATTTTCATTGATTTCATCCGAAGAAACAACATTTATTATGTCGCCAAATTTTCTACTAATTAAACAAAATTTATCATGATTAATAGAAGTGATCACATCTTATTTCATTTTTTTTTTCTTCAGAAGTCACTAAAAATGAAACTAAACAATACAGTACAATTAGAGAATAAACAGTTAACGTATGAAAACTCACGCAAGAGTTGTAGCGACGGCAGGCAGTAAATGACGAGTGGCCGAGAGTGCGCCAAGTGGTAATTCCCTGGTCTGGAGGGCGAGTGGAAGGGGGAGACAACTGGAACAAGCAGTGGTTTAGTAACAGCAGTAATATAGACTCCCAGCTAATGGCTCGGCTTGCATTCAGATCGCTAGTTGCAGGGCACAGGCTGGCCGGGATTTCGTGTCCCCCGACACTACTCAAAGGCACGCACGGTCCAAGTTTGCCCACAAGCGGTATTAAGTACTCACGTTGTATGAGCGAACATACATGTTTCACAATCAAGTCGCTCCAAAAGATTTATTAAGAGAATGGGCAAACAAACAGGAATCGAAAAGAATAAAATGAATTTAAATAAAAGGGGGTGGGGTGGGAGGTGCAGTTTATTAATTCTAGGGCCATTTCATAGATGTTTAGGTTTGTCTACAGTGCCGAGTTACATGTATTTCGTCAGACATTTGTATATCTTATACAGATTTCTTTTCACTTAGGCGTACAGTAAGACAGACAAACTGACAGGCACACTAAATGTACAGAATATAGGCAGACAGACAGATAGAAAAATAGACTGACACTTAGACAAATAGATAAACAGAGATAGATGAATAGACAGACAGATAGAAGGTGAAGAGGGAAATAAAGTCGACCACATGAATGTTTGTAGGCCTATTACTATGTAAAACAAAAACTGGAGAATGCAGAACACCGATAAGAGACATGATAATAAAAATGACGTAAGCAAAGACAAGATGACGATTTTCAGCCTTCTAACCCATAACATTTGCTGTGGCAAACACAGCCCCCATTGAAGAACAGTGGATCCTTTGATCTCCTGCAGATAGTGAGTGCACCTTAGAAAACTCTTCGTTCCGCTGCGCGTGAGTTTATACTTTATAGATGCAAACATTAAAAAAAAACCGGGTTGTTTATTTCTTTTTACCTATCATCTAAATCTGTGGTTGAAAAATGCCATGTCTATTTATTAAATGAGTCCATGATTATATCTGTTTTGATGGGTTTGTTCAGTGTAGTTTCCATCACTTGTTAAATCTGTGTTTGCCAATGTCCAGGTTATGACAATAGAACTATCGATAACTTATTTGTGCCAAGGATGCGTGCCATATGTCCAGGTAGCTGGATCTAGTCCAATTGGTCATTTTTGTATTTTTTCCCCTTGATATTCAAAGTTTTCTCACATCTCAACAGTTTTGATACACATTCAAGAACGCCTTTACTGAAAAGGAAAGTTCAGAGTAGTTCAGGTGTTTTATACATGACAATAATTTTAGACAGATATTTTAAGGCAGATCAATTATTCAGTCGTCTCAAATTACACTACAGGAAAGATATGTGCTTTGATCTCTAAGGGTTCGATTCACTCATCCTCTTCTACAGTCTGCTGTCATTTTTAGATTGCTATTGCCGGGTTATCATAGCGAGTAACTGCCTAAAATTTTCAGGATCTGGGATACGTTTGGTGCACAATATTCTGACACTGGAGGGAATGCCAGTGATGCCCTATTGCATGATGCAATGATGTCCTTTACTAGGCACTTTGCTTGATCCGTGTGTGTGTGTGTGTGTGTGTGTGTGTGAGAGAGAGAGAGAGAGAGAGAGAGAGAGAGAGAGAGAGAGTCCTTCTACAGTCTCTGACTTCAGATCTGTGTGTTCTATTTTCTTTCTTATCATTTTATCTCTTACCACCGGACGCTCTAAATGTTGCACCTCAAATCATGGTCAAAGAACGGTGCTCTTTGTTTTATTGGTTTATCGATGATTTTTCAGCTTATACCTCTTTGAAGACCTTTTTTTTTATTATTATTCCTTGTATTCTTTTGTTGTTGTTATTATTATTATTGTAGTTATCTCTGCTGCAGCTGTTTTTGGCCATGCAATGTTCAGTATTTCAAAGGCAAACTAAGAAGATCAACATAAAGGAGAATATGAAGTTCATAAATCCTTTTAAAAGGCTCCATTACAAGTAATGAGAGTACAAGCCCCTCATAACTTGCCAACCTCGGCACCTGTAATAAACAATCTGGATGAAATTCGGGTGTTTGGAGGAATAATCGAACTCAGTGGAGTTTCTTCTACCGGATCCCTTAGAGTGTTAAAGAGATTTTGACGTTGAATAACTTTCTCACCATTTTATTATGATAGCATGGAAGGGTGGAGACGTTAACAGTTTGCTCCAACTGAATAAGAAATGCAAAAAAGCGAGAGAGAAAGAACTATTCAGAGAGAATGACAGAAGGAAGATAAAACAAGAGGGGTTGGGGGGGGGGGTGGGGTGTTGAGTGTCCTCATACTACAGGGATATTATGTTTGTGTTGACATGTCCCACGGACGATCTGATAAAAGGTGCTTATAAACCCCAAAACAAAATAACAAAATAGATAAAAGGTTGCAGAGGGTGGCGATTCCCACAGAAACCTTTACATACACGTACATTATGGGGGGGGGGGGGAGAAGGAGAGAAGTGAGCAGAGAATGTGGACAAGAGAGACGGAGAGAGAAAGAGAGAGAGAGAGAGAGAGATGGGCAGAGATAGAGGAAGGAGGGGCAAGATGGACACAAACAAAAGGGAATTCAGACACACTTAGCAGACGAGGAAAAAACAACGAAACGGGCACCTTTGCATGTCTTCTCTCTGGTTCTGAGAGAGATAGAGAGCGGGAAGAAAGAGAGAGAGAGAGAGAGAGAGAGAGAGACCAGAAAGAGAGAGAGAGAGACGAACAAGAAAGAGAGGAAAATATGGCTAGATTAACCAAGAGAAAAAAAAATCTGACTGAACATGGAGAGATTGGATAGAGAATGAGAGATCAAGAGAGACAAGAAAGAGATCCCCTCTCATTCTCATTGTCTCTTTCCTTTTGTCTCTCCTTCTCTTATAGTTCATTTTGGCCTCAATCCATTTGCTCCTGATAAAATTCCATTTTTATGTTCTCCCTACATCTCAACAAATAAGAAGGCGTGAGTAGTCCGTTTGATTTGATTAGAAGAATGGTTGGCAGACCGAACGGCGTGTTCTGTGTCCTAAAACTGATGTGAAACGTTTCTCAGCGTTAACTTTTACCTTACGTATATATTTATAGTCAAACCCTTTTAGTGTTGTTTGTGGCCGAACTAACGTCCAAATTGAACAAAACAGTTGTTATACTTCCCATAAAATTTCAAACTGCAAGAGTGCTCTTTCACAGTTTCACGATTTTTTAAGGTAATATATTTGCAAAAAAAAAAAAAAAATTGCAGAGACATAATATTGCAGATTATTTTGACACTTTTAAGCGGGCGGGTGCTGGTCCTGGAAGTCATTTTTGAAACCACTAGGTGAGGGGAGATGATTTTGACCATTACCATCGAATTCGGTATGGCCACGTTAGAGGAAAACAATTGAAAAAAAAAATCGAAATCACTCATGGTTGCCATGGCAACGGGCGCCATCTTGGATAAGACTACTCAATATTACATAATTTACTATAAATAGGCTTCTACAGTTTTCAACTGATTTCCTTGAAACTTTGCATACATATTTTTCAGGTCAATATCTAAAAATGGTCTCTCCCCACACCTTAGAGTGGACATATTAACTTTCTAATAACATTTTTATATTCGCACTTTTAAAAGAAAACAAAAACCCAACATTGAATATTTTGAGCAAAAACCAAACTTCAGGACCCGCCCCTCTCCCCTTTTTTTAAAATGGTGATTAACAAAATGGTCTTGCAATAAAATTTACATCTACAAATTTTTTAGAAACTGTATGTCTGCAAAGCCGGCTTTTGGTGAAATGTATGTGTGTACGACATTTAAGTTCCTTTAACATATAAATAATCTTGAGACATCACCCTGGCAAAATGTGTCTACTTGCGAAATATCTGTTTCGGCAAAGTGTACGTCTGCATAAGGCTAGTTTGGAAGAGAGTACATGGCTGAAAAACAGTTGTTGGATGAAATATATAACTTTCTGTAGACTTCGTAGCACCAAGATGTATATCTGTAAAACTTGCGTCAGCAAAAAGACTATGCACTCATTCATACATACAGCCTACGTGCTTGACCCGGTTCACACAGTGACATACACAGGCGTACAAATCCGTTTCCCATCCTAACACCTTATCAAATTCCAGTCGCAGATTCATTTCAAAGACTTAGGCCAACTTGGACTTCGTGACCGACTCAACTGTCACTGACGTAGCTGTCATCGCACAGACAAAATAGTTAGCAATGCCGTTACTACATCTGATAACAGTGACAGACTCCTTTCTCAAGACTGTTATACCCAGTTAAGACACGCTCAGGTAAACAGAACCAACCATGGCTGCACCCACAGATTAAAAGTGCAGACATACAAGAACGATAAACAGGGGTTTTCCCAGAAATTCCTCGCAAGAAGTATGTGCCATTTTTATTTCTTCATTGTGGTTTAAGCTGGTTAAGTACTGAGATTTTGGCTATAAATGTTTGCCCTATTATGTGAAATATCATCCATTATTTGTAAAATTGGTTTTATGGCTGTCTGGCCAACTAACCTACCAGAGATTATAATGTTGCCGCAATGTATTTGCTGAAAGTGCAGTCTTTTCTAATTAATAAATAGGTGGATTTTTTTTTTTTTTTACGTTTCATTCTTTTCACCGGTGGCTTTTGTGAACTAGAGGACTTGAGGGTCTGTGGATTAGGGCGGGTGTTTGCATGCCTGTCGTGTCGGCATCACGTCACATTGCACCAATTTGAGTCAAAATTGGCCAGTTTTAATAGCCTTATGTCCAGAAAAAACCAGCCAATTTTGGTGCAAACTGGAGCAATCTGACATGATGCACATACCCTGTGACGCAAAAAGCTCCCTGATGCATTGACCATCCAGTCCTATAGAGTCGTATTTTTGATGGTGATTTTGTTTTAATGAACAATAACAATGGGACAAGGTTATATCTCTGTCTAACTTTAAAATACTAATGACAGTATTTGGGAACATGAACCACCTCTGCACATATTCTCGTATCACCATAAACAGTTATACCAGCATTGTCAGCACCTGATGTACGTAAAATTACTAGCATATGGGATCTCACACCGCTGATAGGATAGTATCAACTGTGTTTATGCTTCAGTTCTTCATACAATATGCAATCATAATCATCATCAGATATTACCACAACTATCACCAACACATAATTGTTTACACTTCTAGCATCACCACATTCTGTAATACTATAACTTCTATCTTGAACACCAGAGCAGCAGCATCACCCCAAGAACAATAGAACTACAAAAGGACCCACGGGTACATCAAAGTCACAGATCGTGTTTCCCATGGTGGCTATCTTTGAATAGATTTATCACTGTACTTGATAAAATTACTAAGGACAAAACTGATTGTGAATACAACTTATAGCAGTTTGGACATCAGCTATTGCAGTTTTACGTCTCCATTTCTAGTGAAAGACGTCACAGTTTCTGGTCTGTATTGATTGTTCTAAAAATGGTGACGAAGGATTGGTAATAGATTATAATTATAGAAGGATCGAAAATATGATTAACTGCTGCGTCCTGTTATGTCCCATCAATGAAGGAAGAAAAATGCAGGGATCTGTCATCGCATTTGTTTCTAAGCATCAAAGAAGTCAAGAATCAGTGGCTGTATAAGATCAGGCACAGTGACGGAGACCACACTCCAAGTTACGCTGTGACTCATTTCAGAAACCGGATGTGACGTTTGGCAAAATAGCTTTAACAATCTTCTGACAACGGAGAGTAATCCAACTAATTAAGAAAGGTTCATTGCTAGTAAGTAAGGATCCACTCCTGCTCTATCCACTTTAACATTACGTTGTTAGTAAGTTTTTTCAGTCTCCTTGGGATGGCTATCTCGTTCTGATTCAAAAAAGAAACAAATCTGACAAAACCAGTATCTTACCACTGTTCAATCTCATCTCATCCATATCACACGATTTTCTGAGATTGTTGGTCGGACCATGAGCGTTTGATCTTAGATTTGTTGCGATGGACACGCAGAGTTTGGCCGTGCTGCCCACACCCACACCGCCCATCAGAATGCGGTGGCGGTAATCAACGGTTCTCATCTCAGCCATTTGTTTTTCTGACCGCGGGGCGGCGCCTTTTGTTGCTGAAGGTCAAAGGTGATCGGCCGGGAAGTCAAGCAATGGACAGAGATTGAAGGGAAAAAAAAGGGGGGGGGCGGGAGAGGGAGGGAGGGGTCTCTTCCTTTTTTCCCTCTGCCCAACCTCTTCTAAAGAAACTATTTTGACAACATGTTACTTCCCTGAAAATTTCTGTTTCGAGAAAATCGCGTGGTCTGGTTTTTGTGATCTCTCGTTTAGCATATTACATAGGCTAGAGAGCAAGGTAATGTTTTAAAGAATGGAATGATATGATAGGCTGTCATTTAAAGTTATTGAAATAGTAATGGAAAATATGAGGGAATAATTAATCAAACTCTAATTAAAAAGGTGTTTGATCCAAGGCTGATAGCCCCTTTCGGGTTTGGTATTTTTGTGAACGTAAATAAATGAATGTTCTGTTCCCTCAGCGAGGGTGGTTAAACTACGATAACTTGAGAAGTGGAAAAAACATTATGGTACCATACCTGGAGATGGCCGTTCGTAGCTGGCTGGACGACGATATCGCAATCTAACATGGTTTCAAATCGATTTTTTCTTCAAAATTTTAAGCATATCTTCACAAATCTGGCTTTATGCTGCCTACTCCTTCACTGTCTGACCAAAACAATACTATTAATAATTTAACAATAATACAAAATTAAACATGCATTTTATTAAACAGTGAGTCTCGTTTCATATTAGGCAGAGTCCATGTATGTATACACGGTGTCCACAGAGTCTTTTTACAATTTTAAAACTTTATTACCAAGGCAGTTGAAAGGATTTGTTAACTAGAATTATTCTAATGTACTCAGTGGTTGTCACTTTTTTTTTTTGTTTGTTCCTCTTTTAAATACCTCTATATGGGGCTCAACTAGTTGCACGAAGCCTCAATGAGGCTATGCTAAAGCGAACATGGAAAGGAATGAAGTACCTCTTGATGTGCTTCGTGCAACTGATGGTGCCCATATAATGATGTATTAACTGAAATATAAAAACTTTGACAAGCACTGGCTACAAAAAAAAAAAAAAAAAATCTAATTAACATATTCCTGTCAACTGCCTTTGTTATAAATTGTTGAAATTGTAAAGAGAATTTATGGACATCCTACGTTCTATATACTTTGTTAAGTTTTTCAACCTCCTGTGTGGTGATTATCTTAGCTGTACAAAAACGCACAAAAATTTAAGTTTGAGAGCTCAATATGCTCTGTTCAATCCGTTGAAGGAGGTTATCTAGAATATAGACATCCTGTACATAAATTTCAATACAGGACATAATTATATTCAAAAGCGTTAGTTTTCTCCAAACTTTAATCTGATCATTTGGTATAATCTACATTCCCACTTCTCAGTCATTTTTGTGGGTCACCAGTTTGTGATATATTAAACATCTGGGTGTAAGAGTGGGAGCAAGCTGGATGTATGCGTGTTTGTTGGGGGGGGGGGAGGGGAGGGGGAGTCAGAATAATAATAAGGAACAGAATAGAGGCGAAGGGAAAAGGGGCAGGACTGAGTGAGACACAGGTGGAGATTTAGATGTGAATAAACATTAATAGCTCCATACATCTTCAGCAGACCACCCCAGGGCTATTTCTTGGTTTATTAGTTTAGAGTTGAGCATATAATACGCGGGGAGTGAGTACTCCATTCATGCGTTTTACTCGCCGCTACCGTATAGCTGGCATGCCAGGAGTAAGACTCCCATACTTTGATAAAACCACTTTCTCGTCACAGCTAATCATTTCTCTACCGTTTTTCAAGCATGATTTCCACAACATTAAGCCAAGTTATATGTGATGAAATGAGATATGATAACATTATGATAAACTTTAATTTGTCCTTAAATTAAAGGAAATTCCATGGACAGTTGATGAGACAATGTTACATATAACTATGTCAGACATATTCACATTACTGGCAGACAAAAATATCGGTGGCAGCATTAGAACAAAGCAGAACCAATGGGAGATTATTTCGCAGATTATCTGCCCTTTACAAAAGAGGGATTTGTGTAAAGAGAGATCATTTGGACCAGAATTTTACTTCCCTTTGCCAGACGAAAGATGTTTTAGGAAAGCAGTGTAAAGAGGGGAACAAATCTTTTTACTGCTTGCCATTCGAACGACTGATCGACAAAACATTTGATAAAATTATAACAATAAGAAGAAAACATTCTCTTTACATCATAATTTTTGGGGAATTTTTCATAGTGTATGTTTCAAGCAAAGCTCGAAAAAGTTATTCCCCCCCCCCCCCTCTTTACACTGCTTGTTCAATCCATCTTTTGTCTGGTAAAGGAAAGTAATAGGGCTGAGCACAACGATCTTCTATTAACACTGCCTCGGCGTGATAAGCGTACCACTGATGTCAGAAATGAATTTATGTAACATTCACGATTAGTCCTTACATGCAAGAAACGCCCAGCTCCTTCGGAACATCGCATCACAATATTTCATTCTCTAAAGGCTCCTTTGCATTTAATGCACTATGATAAAAGTGTTAAAAGAGATATCGCGAAATCCCAAAATGTTTAAACTCAAAGTAAACAGAGCTAAATCTTTTGTTGAAATGAATTAGCAGAAATCTACTTACCGGTACTCTCGCGTAAAAGTTGACAAGGCAAGAATACGATATGGTGGCCGAAATGAGCTCCTCTAGCAAAACAATGAACAACATGCAGGGGAACGACAGCTCACAAACTCTAGGCTTACTATTTCACTAGTTAGCTTCCCGACCGCACCCCCCCCCCCCCATTCCTTTTCCCTGTAAAACTCTTTTTTTCGAAACAAATCTGGGTTTTGTTTGTGATCTCTCTTTTGACCCATATTTTTGACTTATATATATATATATATAATGCTGTTTTGCTCTTAATCAAATACTGAACACTATAAAACAGCACTTAGGCCTCTATGAAGAGCTGCTAGCCAGCAGAAAACCTCTGAAAAATTAGCATTGTTTCATTTTTTTTTTTAAATGACCTAGCCAGCAAGAATGCTCCGAGACACTCTGAAAGGACAAGAAGAAATGGGTGGACAACATCAAAGAGTGAACTGGAGCCAGCTTTCCCACATACAAAATGCAATGAGTTGTTCAAACAAGCGTCTCTAATAATGCCCCAACAACATGCAGGACTACGGGACCCCTGACTTAGTCTTGTGCCATCACCTCACTATAATTTTGATACTGACAAATAGTCCAACATTCATTTGCGAAAATTCTGAGGCCGTAATGCACAACATGTCTGATAGTTTTATGGAAAACAAAATTCCTCCTATTACTTTAACAGTGAAAAAGGCGTGTCTGTTTAATGATAAGGCTGGGGTGCTAGGAGTTAATGAAACTATGATTAAACGGTGTTTTGTCAAAGTCTGTTAGTAAACTATTCTTGGTTAAGGGTTAAGGTGGTTGATAAGGACAGGGTTTGGTTAGGAGAGACGTCGAGGAAAAACTAGAACCAGGCGTTGCAATGGGGCTGATGGGGAACCCCGTCCAAAGTGAGAGAGTGCAAAGAATAAAGTTTAGAAATACGAATCCTGGACAAGTGCTACGTGTGTCTGTTAGCAGAATCTATTGTGGCAGCAAAAGTACATAAAACTGGAATGGCCCAGCTGGTTTTCCCCGAGGAAATGATGTAGGAGACAGTAATACCAGTTAGATGGATGCGTATACATTACACACCGAAATACAAAGAGAGAGAGAAACTGGCAAGCATACAGGCAGATGGATATAATTGAAAACATATAATATGTTATATATTATATGTAATTACCATGGGAAAAATGATTATATGTATATATCAAGAGCAAGGCAGACAGGATGACAGACACAGATAGACGGGCAAGAAGATAAATAGTTTGATAGAAAGATAGACAGGCAGACAGAAGAAGTCAGATAGATAGATAGATAGATAGATAGATAGATAGATAGATAGATAGATAGATAGATAGATAGATAGACAGACAG